>CCAG010012444.1:0-21914 GCA_001077435.1 Glossina morsitans morsitans
TTTTTTTTTTTTTTTTTTTTTTTTTTTTTTTTTTTTTTTATTATTATTATATATTTCGTCCTTGTAATGTACATATGGAAGATTTTTCATTTTCCATTTTCCATTTTCTCTTTCGCTTTTTAATTTGTTTTATTTTCTTTTTTGCGAAATTTATTGCTAAGGCATTGAATATAAAGTAAACTGTAGGTGTTTTATTCTTTAATACCATATCAGACCACTTAAAGAGAGAATATGGATTTATGTTAAATAATATGGTATACTTACAAACATATGACGATTCACAAACACGACAGTTTTATTGCAAGTTTTTTGTTGTTGTTGTTTCATGTGTTTTCTTCTGAAGGCTACTGTAACAACAATAAAGGATGTGTTGTACACGTACGTTACGTAGTTTTTATACCATTGCAAATTTTTTTGTTTTTGTTTTTGCTTTTTAATATGCTTTCATAAATAACTAGATTGAGCCAGGGAAAACAATTATAATTCTGTAAGGTCCGTATGTATGTATGTATTGCTTTAATCTGTCATGTTACTTAGTTGACGTAGCACTTTAGTGCTAGTTCAAAAATATATGTAATATAGAGACGGCAAATGGCGTTACTCGTCAAAATGTCACAATTATCCCCAATCTAATTAAGTACAAAAGAGAAAGTGAAAATTATCTCGATTTATGTCGGTACGAAAATATCTACAAATACATATTTAAGATTGTGTCTTAGCTTAACATTCGTTGTATTTGTCCCTTTGTAGTAAAATTTCAATTTGCTTTATACCGATATAAATGTTAGACGATCTCTTGCGTCTGATTTATATCTTCTATTCCTAACTGAACATGTTTCGAGGCTAAAAAGATCGTAAAAAACAATATTGTGGAACACTCTATACCCTACGCCAATGCACTTAATACAATTATTGATAAAATAACTTTTCAAAAGCAAGCCGTTCCGTGGGAAGTGGTCGAAGAAGTGATCTGATCCGAAGACCAGAAGACGTCGGTCTACCAAATTTCAATAATATATCTGAAAAATTATAATCTGTCACGGACTTAGAACTTAGACTGACTTAGAGAACGATTCTGCATCGATCAATGTAATAAAAGGATGCATTTATTTCAAGTCCTTTCGGGAGTTGCATACATTTACACAAACTTAATAAACACTTGTACCTCAAGTCGTGTAGGGTATAAAAATACTAACGGCACATCTTTGCAGTTGTCTATGTGAGCGTCATCTTAAGCAACTTTTCAATAAAGTCATCCCTTTCGAAATCCTGCTTGGCTTTCGGTTTATCATTTAATTTATTATTATGACTGCACTATTTCAACTGCTTTCAGTTTAGTATGTCCTCGAGGAAACTATACAAGCGAGTTTGCTTTCAAATGTACGCCTGCCTTAAAGCGTCGAAAATTTATTTTATTCTGTCAACACAAATATATAGAATTTACTTATAACTGCCTTTTAACCAATTATTACGGTTATATCTGGCTTGTATTGCGGAAAATTCATATAAGTGTAAGCAAAAGTATGTCTACTACAGAGTGAAGCACACGATTTTCTTTCTTTTCTTTTTGTTATTTTTTTATTTTTTTATTTATTTATATTTTTTTATTTTTTTATTTAATATTTAAAATATTGTGAATAGACTCACATGAAGCTGATGTCGACATCGAATATATATACATATGACATGCTTGATTGCCACTTTAGATACAATTTAAAAATTTTGATTGCTAATTAAACAAATGAAATGAATAGCTTATGACATATTTCTTTAGATTACATTTTTACACTTAAAAGAGGATTAGAAGATTTGCGAATATATGCTTTAATGAATTTTAAAAACTAATATTGCACATAGACAATACTTGGCACAGACAAAACATAGACGAACAGATGGACCTGTTTATATCGATTCAGAATTTCAGTCTATTCAAAAATATATAATACATGGGCTATAGGCTCCCGGATGTTTTCTTTTGCATGCTGCCAAATTAAGTGTACCCCACAGCTTCGTGGGTGAGTGTAAACAATTTTTTCAAAATATTTGATATTCCGTAGAGAATCGGCAGCGATCATTATTATTCATATTTGCGCGACAAATCTGAACAACTCAACTTAGTTTTTTGCCAATATATCCATAAGAGCAAAGATTATATTTTCCTGTCTATCCTTTGGTTCAATAGCTTGAATATTCAATCAAGGCACAATTCGTTGGGGAAACTACATTAAGGAGAAACCAAGTCTAATTAGGCAAAAAGAAATTCTTTCTTCTCATTTAGGTCGGAAACTGTTCGAACAAACCCTCGTTTAGCTTAACTGAAAGAAAATATTGACATTTGACTTTCACCGCAAAACTTTGTTTCATTTCTTCACGTATCAGAGATTTTCTATAAAAAAAAAATGAAAAAAAATGAAATTTTTTTTTTTGTTTATTTTTCAGCCGTTCTTTTCAAGGTATTGATATAACATGTATATGTATATATATATATGCTTATAGAAGTGAGAAGGGAGAAAAGCCACATAGCGCGACGCTTGATCACAATTATGAATATGCTGCGTAGGGATGAATAAAAAAAAAAATGTTTTATTTAATTCAAGGTAAATTGTCCTCGAGGCAGACACGTGAATTTCACGCAAACTTTGAGACAAGCAGAAAGAGAAGCCATAATACATTTTGCCTTTTACTTTAATGGACTTTGTGAGAGAATTTGATTTAATTGAAACGTGCATAACAAAGAAAAATAAATAAATACATGGTACATAGCTATGATATACACATCCATTTTGTTATTCGCATACGGATATTTTAGAATCAACAGACGGTCGGTCACGCTTGCATTGCAGTATAATAATACACGGAATGCTATTAGCGTTGGTATTCTATGGCCTATGGTTTATGACAAGCTTTTGCCTGATATATGTGCTATAATAAATATTTAATTAAAAATCGATAAGGCTGCGGTAGTTGCTTGGTTCAGGCGGATTCATTAGGCATTTTGTTATACGCTATTGTGTTTTTTTTTTTTTTTTTTTTTTTTTTCCAACAATTTGTGTGTAATCAAATATGTTTAACTTTGTGGCGTTGAATGGGGATAATGTGCTGAAAATTAACCGAAAAATTATGGCAAAATAATCTTTGCATGTACAATAATAAATTTTCAAATTTTACCGCAAACCACAAATTGGATAAATTTATTTTAAAATATTTATTACGTTTATTAAAAAAAAGAACAAAAAAAAAAAATAAAATAAAATAAAAATATTAAAACATTAGTTATATTTGAAATATTAATTACGGGTACACTGCTGTGGCCGAATGAGTGTGCATTTTAAATGCAATGTTGGCACTGCACATTTTTAGAAACTAAAAAATGAATTATTAATTATATAAATATCAACACCAATTATTAATATCAAAAAAAAGTAAATAAATAAATTCGTTTAAAATTACATCGGCAATGTAATGAGATGCTTGGTTGCGTGCTGGAACGTATTTTAGCACAAACTGCAGTAGAGAACGTTAGGATACATGTTTAGTTGTATTATCGGAAGAGAAGCGTTATCCAAAATTCAAGACAAAATGTGCATCAACTAAGAGTACTATAGTGAAAGTGCTTGCAGTTAACACCATAATATATATTGACTTGAGAATGAAGAACAAACCCTGTCATCCTTTACGTACCTTAGATGAAGTCCATAACGACAATTGCTTGTTAGCCCAAGAAATTCAACTTTGCTTAGCTTGAACTGCTACCCGAATAGGTTATCGTTATTGTGACACACATTCAAGCTTGCGACGAAAAACGTTGATGCGTTTGGTGCGGCAAATATAAAAAATCTCTCTTTGTAACCGAATTTTTTATACCCATCACGGTTATCCTAGAAAAGCTTTGAAGAAGACCCAAAAATTAAAATTTTCATACCGTGTAGTATTGGTTGGGCGTGGCCGAGTTTTCCGATTTTTATAGAATAATGGTGGAAATTTATATCGTGTATCTTTTGTAGTTTATGAGTAATGAGCAAAAAACACGGAATGCAAAGGTGTTCTTGCTTTTCTTTTTACAAAAGCCTGTGGGCGTTGCAGGCGTATGCATTCCAATGTCTTTTGCAAATTTTCTGGCGATGTTTTCATTTTTTACGAACGGAGGAATTTTGACCACAGATACTACACAAATGGCAAATGCTCAGGTGCGTTCCAATATTTGACACTAGTCAACAATTTGTACACTTTACGGGGTTTTCGAAATTTGCTTCTAAACGTTGCAGAGGTTTTGGCGAAAGAATGAAATTTTAATAAACTCTAATTGTGGGTTATTTAGGTCAATTTTCCCACTTTTGTACAGTTACTACAACATCGCTCGTAGAATATACTTTCCAGTTTTTGTAGATTTATCTGCTGTCGTTTACGAGTAATGAGCGAAATATCAATTTTTCATTTCTTTTAAAAAACAGAACTATTTTCAGTTCTCGTGATATTGTAGGCGTATTCTTCCACCGCTCTGGTCCATTTTGCAGGCAAAAATTTGCAATGCTTTTGCCAAATTTGATCCCGATGGCTTCAAATTTACGTCCAAAAGGATATTTACCACAGGTATTACACAAACGGATAGACGGACATACCTAAATCAATTGAAAATTTGTTATTGATGAAAAACATACATACTGGAGTGTGTGAAGCCTTCTTATGAAGGATTTTGTAAATATTAACCAATAAATCGCTAACCATCTGCATATAACTGTAGAACTACATTACACTCGTCAGGGACGAGCAAAGTATGAGCGGTTCGTGTTTAATGATCATAAGAACACATTTCAACGATTCTCTAGTTCATCTGTTCATCCAACCACATCTCCTTCATTGTCTGTCTCATTTTTTCCCCCACTCTTTTCCTCCATTTTTGTTCTTCTCTTTTGCGCTCTAACCATCAATCAGCTGGCAAAGGGAGAGGTAGTTAAAACTTGATAGAATAGAAGCAGTTTTACTTTATTAAGATTTGCAAATATATTAACCAATCTATTGAAAATTTTATATAAAAAAATACCGCGAGAAGTTTTGAAAGTTGGGCGAAAGATTCTACGTCACCAGTCTCTATGGCCTCTATCACTTTTAGAATTCGAACGCGAAATATACTCGAAAAGTCGAACATAAGATACCTAATGGATGTATGCATTTGACTCCTCTTTTTTTTAAGTTAAGAGAGGGAGAGATAGAAGGAGAGAGAGAGAGAAAGAGAGAGTATAAGTAGTGTTGTAATATGCTAAATAAAGCTGTGACTTCTTCTTCGCTTGAAGGACTGCATTTGCAACTGTATACATTATCAAACTAAACTCAAGCGTACAGAACATAGTCTCTCGGCGCTATGAGCACCTGCTGTTCTTTGCTCTTTGCAAGCAATTTTACTTTTCCCTTTTTATACACACACAACAGTACAGAAGATAGCAGAAGCAGTACCCTCCCGATTGACAATATTTTGAATAGAAAATCTATAAGTAGCTTTTAACAATAAAATCGAAACAATACAATAAAGAACAAGTCGCACACGATTAACAATCTAATTAGTAATTTCCGTGCAATACTCACATCCTACATGAGTTAAAGCACAAGAGTATATTAAGTGTGTGCAGATGTACACAACAATCAGAAGGACTTACGGTGAATCCACCAGGAACATTTTCTAAAACAATGTTATCGTGTCTTTCCGTCTGCGCATCTCTTCTTTGATGAAATTTGGTATATCACCATGTTTTGGCCCAAGGGCGAACACCTTCTATATAACGCCTTATTTCGAAAGGTCGTTATATAAATAATTGTATAAGGCGAAAAGGTGTAGGGTATTTAATGGTGGGTCACTACCGATTGTAATGCTTTCACTTGTTTTAACGTACACGTCTGCCTGATTGCCGCTAAACTCAATCGTACTAATTATGTCCTCCGTATTCGCTTTTTGTTTTTTTTGTTTCCGTGTTATTGCATGCTTGCTGAAAAGAACTCACGCACGTATAGAAACACTGTTTCATTTTCACTTATTTAGTTTACTCAAAAATGATCTTTAATTTCCTTTCTATCCGGACGACAAAAATCTAAAATAAGAAATACTATGTAAATATGTTATTATCTAACATAAAACTAAATTAATTAATAAACTGTAAGCAAAACAATTTCGAAAGTCCTATGAAGTGTATGTGTAATGTCAAAGTGGAGTACACAAAAAAAAAAATATGAAAAAACCCTGTATATATAGAAGAAAAAGGTCTTTGTGCATAAAAAGGAAATGAATTGTGGTTAGAAATTATGTGAAACATAAAGCACTAAGGTGCACTTGTGTTTTATGTCAAACCTAAATGTCTCATGAAAAATCATGTTATCGCTTCACTGAATATATATGCATTCATATACAAGCCCCAGGACAGGATGTACACCATTCACACGATAACTTACTTGTCCATATGTCTGCATTTAGCGCTGGTGTGAAATGTAAAATGTGAACATTACTTTCGCCTCAAAGAAACTCCAATGCACCACAACGGACGACGGTTACGCTGTGTTGCCAGCCAATGTTTGTTTGCCAATGACACTAAATGGAACACTGAGTTAATAGGCTTTCAGAAAGATATGTCATTCGGTCTACAACAATAAGACAGTAACACTAGAATTTATATGAATTTTTCGATAAAATGAAACGGTATACGTATGTATAGGCGAAAGGTGAATGAAAAAACAAAGCGAAAGAAAAAAACAAAAAAAAAAAACAAAAAACGATTTTTAACATATTGCATTTTACTATCATGTTCTACCGGTTGCGCGCAATAAACACCTGGATAACGTTATAAATTCAGTGTAATTCAATTTATTCAGTATTTTTCTCTTTTTTTATAACGCAGTTATTCGTAGTTTGTTTAAACTTTTCTACTACGTTTTGGCAAATATACACATAACAATTTTAACTACCACAACGTTTAGACCAGCAATACCATGTCGGAATTTATTTAGTTGTCTAGCCATTGCATACAAATTTAAAAAATCATAAATAAAATAAGTAAATAAAAATCAAAAAAAAAAAAAACAAACAAATATATATGTATATACATACATACATATATATTTAACGATGAAAAGTTAAAGACTGTACGTTACAAGAAGTCTTCAATGACAGTAAATTAACAACGGATTCGTTGTGAAGAAAGTTTGGCATTAATATATTTCTAACAATCTACCGATCTAAAGAATTTTGCATAGGTTAACTAATTTCGGTTTTCCAGTTGTGGCCAATTAAAACCTTATTCGCCGTCGTGATTAATCTAAACGCACTAAAGAAAAAAAAGAAAGCACTTAAGGCATTTCAGCTTTCCATGTAAATTTTTCTCTTTTCTTTAGAATGAATCTTTGAAAAGGGAAAGTGAAAAACGGAAAATGAAAGTGGAATCGGTGGATGAGTGAAGAGGTAATTTAAAGAAAGGACAGACCACATAAACATATTCGCGAACAATCAACCTATGAATAAATGTATGAATCTATCCTGAAGAAGAAGATGACAAAAAACGAAAAGACCAGGAAATGAGAGAAGGGATATGCGGAAAAATACCTAGAATGGACAGACGGATCAAGTTGAATTCTTTAACTTTAAAGTTTACTTTGGTCGTGCGTATGGTGAGTTTTCGGTCCGTAAAGGCATAACGCTCATCGATTGAGCACACAGACCCACTAGCGTGCGGCTAATCTCCGCACATCATTCTCTTTCTTCGTCTCAGAAATACGGAATACAAGTCATACCATGGGCGATTGGTCATTTAAAAACTAAAAAAAAAAAAAAAGAAAAAAAAACAAAAACTAATTAAATATTTTCCGACTTGTTGGGATTCTTCAAACCCTCAGATATTCGGCATTTGTTTTGAAAGTAAAGCTTTTCAAGTTTATGTACCCTTATGCGTAGCACATGTATTAGGAAGTATCCAAATGCAGGTAAAGGTTTACATTGCTTACATTACCATTGGCCACCGATATACACATCCCCTGTCATCATCTCTGCACAATGGTAGTAACAATATTTTTCCATATATATCTATGCTTTGCATACATATATCGTCTCTAATCTCAAAGGCTGCATTAACCATTACAGCAAAGCTTTGCAAAGAAGCAACACAGTGTTTGCAATGCTGGCTTTTGAAATATTTTGTCGTTTTTTGTTTTTTTTTTTTTAAATGCATATAAAATTTTTAATCCTTAGTACGGTTTTGTATCGTAATAATTTAAATACAGTCTTTCATTTCTTAAGGAGAGTAAAGGCTGAAAGAACACTTTCCACTTTCCACTACCCCCCATAGCAACACAAATAAATATAATGCATTTACTACTTAAAAATGCATTTAAGGTTTTTATTTATTTATTTATTTTTTTTTTTTTTTTTCTTTAAGACAGATTTACTTTTTATAAATCAAAGCAAAATATTATTTTCTCCTTTGGTTTACCTATATGTGCATAATATTCTATATATATATATATATATATGGATGCAATCATAACATGATAGTTGCTACAGGTGTGTACGGGTTCTTTTTTTCATACTCATCGTAAAAGTTGCTTTAAACTATATACATAATACACTCTTTCTATCTACTATTAGTCTATATGCATGTACCATATATATGTAAGTATATATGAAGTAATCCTTATGGTAAATGAAAAATTTTGTACATGATGTAAATCTATTTATAGACAGGCAAGCAGGCAGACAACCATTCAGGCAGATGGAGAAACATGCGGTAAAGGCTACTTTTTCACAAATCTCAATATTTATGTGGTAAAATTTAAATATGTTAAATATTAACATCTTAGAGCCTTGGAGTGGTTTTACCAAGTATTCACACACAGTTACTACGAAAGCAATGGTACTTTATTTAAATATTTACAATACGTTTACGGAAACAACACTTGTAAAGTATATAAATATATATACATATTTTATATATATATATAAATATATCGAAAATAGTAGCAACTGCTTTATTAGATGGAATTTCAAGAGAGCAAACAGAAAATTGAAAACAAAAAACAAAAAATAAAAAAATAAAAAAAAAATAGTAAAAGAAATCTTTCCATGCCAATCTTTATGCTATGAGCCTTCGATGCTGACATCATTTATCATTATCAGGTTTCAAATTAATTCAATTAAAATGGTACTAAAATTGCTTTTCATTGCGTACCTTCGGAATCCTTCTTTCATGCATTTATTCAATGAATTTGTTACTCAGTACTTTTGTATAAAACTTAATTTGATATATGATTTACCATTTCTTTAATTTCATCAATAGATTCCTAAAATTCCTTATTTAAATCAGAGAATTTATTCCCATTTTCTCTAATCTCTATTTTCTACTGCTTGTTCTTCTTCTTCGTATATTAATGACATAAACTAAATTAAGTAGAGACATATGTAAATTAAAGGTAGCGTGCTGGTGTTTGTGTTTACTCTTAATCAATTTTTTTTTTTTTTTTTTTGGACATATGGGACGAGATCAAGCCGACAAAACTGATTATACACTGAAGTAAGTATCAGTTAATCAAGTGAACAAGACCACCTTAAGTTGGTCTGATTGTTTTTTACTCTAACACTACATATGATATTCATATCAATACACTCTTCCTCGACAAGCAGCTGCTAAGTAATTACTGCGCTACAAGTAGTGAGTAGTAGTGAGTACTCGAAAATATTCGCAGAACTTTTCTGGTCATGCAATAAATTTGCCGCATGGAGTGGAATACCAATTTCGTATGACAAGGTTCCGCCAGACTTTTCTTCTTTTTTTTTTTTTTTCTTTATTAGTTTTATCATTCAGATTTTCATGAATTTTGTTTGTTTTTTTTTTTTTTTTGTTGAACTTTTTAAACGTTTTTCTTAAAGTCTTAATTGGTACAAGTTTTACGAATCCAGATCTCTAGAACGTAACTAAAAATTGAAGAGCAAAATGACAAACGAATCTGATTAAATCTGGAAGCTAGGCTTCCTAGGTGTTATTGCAATCAGGATGACAAGTCTAGTATACTCATTATCTTCTGTAGCAAGTATGTTAAAGGAATTTTTTATCAGTTTGCTATATGTCGAAAAGGAAAAATAATCTTCAATAATGCGATCGAGCAGTTGCAACAAAATAAACTTTTTCAGAAGAATGTATTGAATTAGTTGGAAAATTTTGTAAGGACTGTAATCGTATTTGACAGCATTCATGTCTGATGTTGCATTAATTATGTAAAACGAACACATGTGTCTTTGAGACTAATAACGTTATCTAAAAATAGAATCTATATAAAATGATAGCAAAATTACGATGGATTCCCTTTTTCGTTTCTTCTCGCTAACACTTAACTTTTGGGAGGGATTGTTCATTCAGTTAAGTCGGGTATCGCATAACGTAGCGGTTACAGAGAAGAATAGTTATGTTCGAAGCATAACACGGATCAACGACATATTAACGGATACTACAACGGCCGATATATCTTGAAATCAGTTTAGCGACTTGCCTGAAGAGACGACTTTGAAAAATTTGTTGGCTTTTCGATACGAATCAAATGTGCGTACACAGAACCTTCGTTACGTTTAACACCACGTACAATCCCCCCTAAATGCTGATCTACATAGGTACGCTCGGGCAATCTGCAAGGAAGCCAATGTAAAGCTTTTTACTTCATTTACTAATGCTTCAAATTGGATGATGGCTTCGCGCAAACTGTAAGTGGGAAGGTGTTGGAAAAATTCTAATTTCAACTTTCGCGACGAAGCTGTTTCAAGACGTATATTCCGCCATATATACCGCGACTGCATAGTAGTTTAAATATTTACATCAATTTTTGGGTAAAATAAAAATCTCTTAAAATTTAAACCTGCTCATGAAGAAACAAAGATCTTGCGAAACGTCTTATGTCACGTAATACAAAAAAAATTAAACCTTGCGATTAATAGCAGTTATCATTACTTAATAATTCTGCTTCTAAAGTGTCTTAGTAGAGTATACGTGAGTATTTGTATTTGCAGTAATTTATGGGCAACGAGCAGAAAACGCAGAAAGCAAAATGTCCTGACGGGTCCTTTACTCGATTTAGTTGGTTTTTAGTGCAAATTGTTCTGCAAGAACTTCCCATCCTTTTATTAAACTTTCGTCAAAGTCGATGCTTTCATTTTTGCGACCATGTGCACTGCATTAAGTAGATGGACAGACGGACATGCTTCAATCAAATCCAAATTTGATATCAATCACAAATATATAAATTTAATAGGATCTCTTAAGCTTCCTTCTAGATGTTGTTTGCAAAATTTGGATCAAATGATGAGCGCATTGGCTAAAGGCGAATGCGTATTTTAACAATCTTGGTAAGTCCTTCTGCAAAAAAAATATCGAAATTTGAGACAAGAGTTTGATTAAACCTCTCACTGCTGAGGGTGAAGAAGAAACATTTGTGCAAGTTGAAGGACGTGTAAGACCAACTGAATAAATGTAGAGATCTTGGAAACAAACAAAATAGAAGAAAAAAAAAAAATTAAATTATTTGCATACATAAAGAAAAATTTTTTTTGTAATAAATATAAAATTTTTATATCACGCATACATATATAGAAGAACGTGCAGAAAAGTGTGTAGGTTAGTGTTTTATATGTAAAATTGTATTTCAAATAACTAACTGCACATACATGCATACAATAGATTTTTAATAATTTGAAAACAGCTTATATCATACAAACTTCAGTTACAACATATTATGCAACAATTTATTCAAGGGGACTTACATATGTAAGTAGATTTGCGAATTGATTTATTTGCCCTCTTAAAAAAAAAAAAAAACAAATGAATAGAAACAAATTGATTAATAAATATATAAATGAATGTACATATTTTCATATAAACTTTATAAACTTTCTCAAATCAACGTTAGCTGCTCGCTATTCATTATAATTGCAAAAAAAAAAAAACAAAAGAACAAAAAAAAGCAAAAAAAAAAAAACTTGTTTTTTTTTAAATAATGTTACTTTTTATGGATTAAGGTAACGATAGGTAGAAAAATAATGTTTTGACATTTGGTATTTATGACGGTTTGTTAAAATTTAACAACACATAACATTAATTAAGTCGTTGTGTGCGGTCTGTTTGTATTTGTAAATGCTTTCGCATTTGTTATGAAAATATTTTAAATAAAACACTTGGACCTTTAAACAATGAATAAAAGCACAGCATGAAAGAAATTGCATTCGGCATGGGACGGATATTTTTTTGTTTTGCCATTCAGGAGTGCTTACGGGTTTTCAGCCGGCTTTTCATTTCAATTTTTGCGGTTAAAGTTCTAAGAAAATAAAATATCGGACAACATCTTTGTGGATAAACTGATAGGGCTTAAGCATATAACTGAAGCTAATTACGTATATTCTAAAAACAATGTACAGGAAAATGTCCTATCACATTTTTACACCCATCACCGAAGAATTAGCGATATATTCATTATGTCAAAACGTTTGCAACGGCCACAAGAATGTCTCAGGTATATATATTTTCGATCGGCGACAAATTCTGAATCGATTTAAGCCTGTCTGTCTGTCTGTACGTTTGTGTAATGACTTTTGCAAACATTTTCCTAATCGCAAAAATTAAAGCTAACGACTCTAAATTCGGCAGGAACATCGGAGGTTCTTGCACGCAGATTGGTAATGAAAATGGACCAAATCGGTAGAAGCACACGTCTACAGCACTACGTAAAGTGAGGATACCTCTGTTTTTTAAAAGAAATAAAAAACTGATAATTTTCTCATTGCTCATAAACGACAGCAGATAAATCTACAAAAATGGGAAAGTACATTCTACGAGCGATGCTGTAGTACCTGTACAAAAATGGGAAAATTTACCACAAATACCCACTATTATAGTCTATCAAAGTTTCATTCCTTCGATCAAAACCTTTACAACGCATAAAGTATATAAATGCTTGACCAGTTTCAAATTCGGAATGCACCTAAGTATGACCCTTTCTTCGTCTGTCTAGCTGTCCATCTGCGGTCTTTATGGTAAACGTTCTTCCGTTCACAAATAGGAAAATATCGTTTACAAATTTGCAAAAGATTTTGAAAATGACCTAAACGAATCAAAGGATACGCCCACAACGCCCACAGGTCTACAACAACTGTCAATACATTTGCTTTCCGCGTTTTTTGTTTGTCATTCATATACCGCAAAATTTTCCATTTTTATTCCGGAAAAAAAGAAAAACCAGCCACGCCCGTCCAATATTATAGGCCATTAAAAATCGACTTCTTTTCCATTTTTTTAGGATCACGGTGAGGGATATGAAAGATCCGGTCATGACCGAATGTAATTTTTTGACTTCTTCTCCTTTTTTTTTTAGGATCACGGTGAGGATATGAAAGATCCGGTTATGAGCGAATATAATTTTTGGACTTTTTTTTTTTGTTTGTATTATACATCGTGTATGTCATTTTATGTCATTATATTACGCTTATCATTTAATACCTAGTATATAAAACCCCTTCATATTTGTAATATGATGTGATATTATGGACGCATTCATGATCCGCGTTAAATAAGTTTTCCATGAGTTCATGACAAGGCAAGAAAAAATTTATTGTCAACTTTGTTTCTCTAAAGAATAACTTTGCAATCGTAATCGGGATTTCAACGCATGGATTGACGGCAATACGGGTGCGGTATTCATATTAATTAAATCTATAATAAGTAGCTTTAAGCGTCGCAAACTTTCGACATAGCAAAATCTAAATCGCCTTAAAACTCACTTCACAAATTAATGTTCAAAAGTTTTCAAGTTTTCAAAATGCTTGTGTCAAGTTTTCAAACGCTCATGTCTCTATAGTAATTAGCTTACGATTCTATATAAAGTGACTAGAATTTCGAATTTTGTACGCTGACTCTGAGTGTTAAAGAAATGTTGTATTCTTTACGCGGGGAACGGGGAGTGCAACTCGATATGAGAGACTCTCAACATTTTAATATTGAGTTACGTTTTAGAAGAATTTATTGATGTCATAAGACTCGCACCAGCGCATAGATACACATACGGATAGATATTTCTTAAGCGATTTGAAATTTCACGCTAAGTGGCAATGTCGCAATTTTTGCGAACGTGACAGTTCAGTGTCAGTTACAAACAGATACTTTCGTATCCAATGGCAAGCTCACAAGTCTACATGCAGCTTTTAGAAGGTATTTATAAGCGTTGTAAACCGTATGATAACGTAAACATTCCCCTCTTTGCTGATAGTTGAGTATCAAACACAACACCGAGGACATATGTTTGTGCACACACGTGCAATATGAATGGAAGACATGCATAATATTACAAAATACACTTTTTCCTTTAGAAATAAAATGTTACAACAGGTTAAAGAGAGCCACGACTATAAATGGCTGTGCTGTTAACTACAATCAGTCCAATGAAAATGTAAAAATCTTGTAAAAAAAAAAATCCTTATTAAAAACATGTATTCAGTAATCTAGATAAACATGACCTGACCGCAAAGTATAGCTACACATACAATATTTACACATACACAGTATTTTACTTCTTTTTTTTTTTTTGTTTTTCTTTTTGTGAACGTAAACGTGAAATGCGTACAGAAAAACAAGCACATGCTTGTAGAGGTGAGTGTAAGGAGAGACGTTGTTTGTTTGTGAACTAAAAGGTGTTCTGTAATTCTGGGCTTGTATAGTTAATCTCAGAAGTCGATGGCATATTCGTTTTATGATTTCTTCTGTTACGCACAGATCTTGAACTCCATTTCATTATAAAATTCTATATCGATTTACTTGTTGCCCTTGTTTTTTAACGGCTTAAAGTGCAAATTTAACTTGAGCATTACCACAACGCTAGTAATCTAATCTTGATGAAATTACACAGTCTGTAATGAACCAGCAAAAAAAAAAAAAAAAATAGGAAGAAAAACATTATATTTTTTGGTTTGAGAGATCACCCATTACCTCAAACTAATACGTTAGAAATGTTTTGTTAAATGTGCTTTGAGAAAAAGGCAATAGGCGCGCCTGACAGAGACATCCACACAGGCAAGCAGAATTAAATCGATTAAGCAACTTAACCTTAAGGAGTATATATATGCCTTACCAAGCTTCCGTAGTCTTTCGCGCGTCACGAACAAGGAAAGAGGTCTATGGTAGTTATGAGCTCGCCATTAATTGGTCTACAACATCCCTTATTGTAGGAGAAGAAGTGAAATATTTCCAAAAAGAAATAAAGTATTTCCAAAGTGTCCATAGAATATATCAATAACTAATTCAATAAATAGACCTAAGTAGTTCGCTAATACAAGAAAACTAAAACGTATTTTCCGCACTTGCACCTTATTACAACTTGCAACGACTTTGCAAAACCCACACTACAGCCCGATGCATATTCACTTTAAGCATGTATCGCGTGTACCCCAAATTCGAGGACAGTTTTCGCACTTAATGATGACCTGCATTATTAGCGTGGAAGTAAAACACTAAATTAATTTCACTATTCAATAACTAACGACAGGACTTTTGTGAATCGATATCATCATATATCCTTAGCTACTGAGATACCTAAAATCGAGTAATTTACACAGGACAACCAGAAGAAAATATCATAAGTTTGTTTCGACAGTTCAAATCCAATATCAGAACTAATCACTAGACTGAAACTGAAATTAAATTTTTGAAATAACAAAAAAAAAAAAAAAAAAGTAATAAAAATATTTATCAAGTCGACTGTTTGTTTGAATGTTTGAACGATACGAATCCTTAGGTATCCGAAATTCTACTTTTAAACCATATAAAGCGTTTCTATAGCTAAGTATGTTTAGTTTTCATTTGTCGTCATGCGTAAAGGTGTCAGCTTGCAATAGAAACAAGAGAAAAAAATGAAAAGTTTTTATATGTTAAGCACATACTTTTCGGTGTATTATAAGGCTAAAGTTCGTTAATATGCTTTTACATATATACACGATATATACATGATATATATATATATCGTGAAAGGCATATGAGTGTACCAACACACCATGTCATTAAAGTGTTATTTACGTCGTTATTTTCGAAACAGAGGTTAAATTTGTTTTTCTTCTTGTCCCAGTATGCAAATTATTAGCCTTGAGCGAAATATTCTGTTATAATAGCAAACACTCATGATTATTACCCATTAAAATGTAAATAATATGATATTAAAGATGATCCATTAGCTTTTTTGTTAAATAAATTGTTTGTGTTCAGCTTTGCGTGCATTCGTTCTATTCATGAAAATTTGATTTAATAAGAATAACACAATAATAATAACACACGTGAATAACAGAATACACTTTGAAAGGTATGTGACCCGTTTTTACTAACTTATGCACACACGCACACA
This sequence comes from Glossina morsitans morsitans, assembly GCA_001077435.1. Classification (NCBI taxonomy): domain Eukaryota; kingdom Metazoa; phylum Arthropoda; class Insecta; order Diptera; family Glossinidae; genus Glossina; species Glossina morsitans. Next base: position 16,393 of record CCAG010012444.1, read on the forward strand.
CGCACACACATATATATCATGAACGATTTGTAATCTGAACGATTAAATTTCACAATGCGTTTTTATATCAGCGAAAAACTTTTGTTTGTACAAAATAAGAAAAATTAGATTGACGGACGACCTATCAAAAAAAAAAAAAAAAAAAAAAAAAATAAAACATAAATAAATAAATCAATAAATAAAAAAGCATAAAAGTCAGTAAAAAGTTTAATCGACAAATTTCATTGAATTTCCTTTTTTTTTAGAAAAATTATCCCAAAGATACGCTCACTTAAAAGCGAAGGCTCGATTTTTACTTTTAAAAATGGCGACGACCATTACAATTAAAGAATACATTTGTTAAAAGCAGGCAAGCGTAGGCAATAAATTTAGGCTTTATATCTAAACTTTGAATCGAATAACTATGTAAACGACAAACAACGAAACTAAACGCTAGTTTACTTGAATCTTTTGAAGATATGCATCAATATGGGATGAAATTTTGCTCTAAAAATCTTGCTTTCAAAATAATTCTCAAATATTTCGTATTAAATACTCCACAGGCATAGATGACAACAAGTTATCTTACACACACACATAGGAGTGCAAGAGGAAAAGCTACAGTATATTTATTCGATTTTTTTTTTTTATTCTTCTATTATTGATGCCTTGAACCTTCTAGAATATATAGAACAATATTCGATGCCAGAAACAACAAGATTTTCTCCTTGAAATTTCAAGTTTTTCCTCGCGCGCTTTCAAAAAATTTAAATAGATCACTGCTGGGTGTAGGTGCAACTAAATATTTTAACCCTCCAACACTATGCTAATAAATGTGTTTAGAAAGTATTTACATTGATTTAAAAGCGTTTCCAAACGAAAATACTTTAGTGTGACCTCATTGAGACTAACTAACTAAATAGTTATGAGCCCGATAGCAATTCGAAAATTTCCAATACTTCTGCTAAGAAATGGAAAGTTACGAAAGAAGTTTTTAATGCATAATCGAATTTAAGGGCACGGATTTTTATGCAATTGGAGAGAAAAACTTTAATTTTTATCAAATTTCGACTCAACAATAAGCAATCGTTTGTTAATATTTAATTTTTAAAGTAACTTATGAAAAGCCCGCCTGAATGTCGGCCAGGGCATACTATGAAATACCCTAAAGCGATCGCATCTCAATCATTTCCAATAGCGTTCGTTCCTTTGAAAGGAACACAGGAAAACAAGACGGACAGAGTTAACATGCTTAAGCCGATTTAGAAATACTGACACTGAATTTGGGTCTATCTCAAGTCCTTCTGGTTGTTGCATACATTCGGGCAAACATAACATACTCTTGGACCGCGGGTGATGTAGGGTAAAAAGAAATTTTAATGAAATAATTAAAGCAGTTGGAGTTATTTTGCTTGACGCTTTGAAAGATCGCGTTTCGAGAGTTTCAAGCTTTGAAATGTGTTCCAGACATGTTTTTTTTTTTATTACAATAAACTTTTTATTAATCGTTACTATTAGTTGGGTATGCCAGAGCGATAATAGTACCCTTCCAGGCTTACGTACTCTTCCTCATTCTCTTTCCTCGAAAATTATGTACTGACTACACTCGACTATTTTTCGAAATCTCAAACAATGTGATCGAATTCGGCAGTTAGTGCGGAAACCTGCACCGCATATTTCTAACGTCTTATATCCAGTCAACGATCGTCTTTACACTACGCTTTTTCGTTTGAAAATGAACGTAAAGTCTTTCTAAAGACATCTGTCAATGCCAAGACATGAAGCTGTAATTTCCCAGTAGTTGGGATTGTGGATAAAAGAAAAAGAGTCAAATAGTCTAGAATGTATTGAACGATTTTCTTGATAGATTGACGGTAGGTCTGTTCACAATTCCATTTATAAAATGTCTTTATAGGAATTAACAGTAGTTTCAAGAATGATGGTAACCCTATTAAGACATATTGAGCTTGTAAAAAAGTTAGTAACCTTGCAGAATCCGGGCCTGACCTGAAATTAAATAATAAGTTTGTTAAGTAAGAGTTCGAGTTTGTTGCTCAAAATAAATTATAATAAATATTTTATTATTGTGAGGGTTTAAAGCGTCACTATTTTTCAACTAACAATAAATAATAACACCACACGTTGAATTTTTATAAACCCAAACATAAAACTGCGCAATGTTTAAGTTATTCTTTGTATTTCTACCCTTACGCGATGATTTAGCCTATTAAACACAACAGTTCCAAAAAGATATCCTGTTTCCTTCATTCTACAAAAAATCAATCAATGACAAGTAGATGAATCATTGAAAACCTAAACGTACCTCACTAAGTAGTAGATAAAGTGTTAGATCGTAAAAATCCAGAAGAGGAAGGTTTCTGAAGGATTTCTTGGTGCGTTGGAATTGTTTTGTGAATGCGAATTCTCCAAATGTTTTAATCTTGATTTTGTTAATATTCGTTGAATATAATAGGGGAACTAGGTGAAGGTTGACAAAGGGCGAGTGCTGATGATAATATTATAAATTTGCTTCCATAACTTTCTCTTTAGCTTTCCTTCCAACCTATCATTAAAGATCTTTCTTTGCCGTCCATAATCACAGGTGCAGAAATAGCCCACTACGCCGGTCGATCGACATGCTGATTTCCCAATCACCCGACCTGGCGAAGTACCACAATTAATTTATTAGTGGAAATCGAGGAATTTCGGACAACTCTTAACACGGACAGGTGGTAATACGTATTTTTAGTCTGTTATACAGACAAGGTTCATAACTTTAAGAGTAGCTTTGGCTTCAGTTATAAAAGTTGAAGAAATATCGTGAGCTTATGTGCCATTGTGTGCTACGCCTTGGTAGGGCGTCACATTTGCAGTTATTTGTATCTAAGACGTGCCAACCATCATTTCCCAATATTGCCTTTTTTTCTTCAATTACGTTCCAGAAAACATAATTTGGAGTGTCCTTCCTTCCTTTGTTTGAGTTAAGAAGCTTCGAGATAATTTTAAATTTTAATTCATTAAGTCTCTGGCTCTAAGGGTTTAATGATAGACAGGAGTAAGGATGTTCATATTAGATTTGCACCTGTTACCATATATTATCCAACCGTAATCAAGCGTTTTGCTAACGTAATCAATGGCGTTAACATGTGCATGGTATTGTCAAGCGACATATTGCAGATATGAAAAGCTCAGCATAATTAAAGTAGGATTCTTTAACTGAAAATGGTGTGGTTTCGAGCGGTATTTGTTGAAAAACTAAAATGTATAATACTTCAGTATTTGATTATCCAGCTGAATGCATATTTTATTGCAGTCAAATATATTGATCAGGTATATGTATAATTATGTGAGTTGCAAAAAAAAAAAAAAAAAAAAAATCGACAAAGTGGACTTCATTTCAAAGGACCTCAATTAATTATATTTCATTAAATTTCTTCTTGATCGGCAATGGTTTTTTTTAACAACTGGGGTATAAAAGGAAAGAAACTAAGCATGCGGTCATTACGTTCTCTGCGGTATTCCTTTACACATTTGAAAGTAGAAACAAACATCAATTTAATATTACTTTAACATCTCATCTGAATTAAATGGGCCAACACAAGCAGAAAAACTTGAGGGTAACCGTAAATAGAATTTAATTATAGTTATACTCCTATTGAAGACTTCTCGACAACTCATTGAAAAGTAATGCTCGTAAATCCCAGTTTTAATGAGTTTAGTCCACAAAAAGAACGTTATAAATATGATGAAAAGTAATTTTGCGACAGAATTCATTCTATTCAAAGACAGAGTTTCTTAAATGCATGGCATATGCACAATGATTAAATATTCTAAAGAGCAAATACATTTAATTTAAATGACAACTATTTTTGTGGCCAATTAAATCTGTTCCCATTGTGACCGTTGTACAAATTTTCTTATAAATATTTATATGATTTTATTAAATTCTTCTTCCTTTCTAGACTATTAAATCTGAATCCTTTTCTATATGCTATATGCAAACTAACAACTGATTATGCAAAACAAAAACCTTTTTAATTTCTTCATTTCTTCTCTCTCTCTCTCTCTCTCTCTCTCTCTCTGTCCCTCCCCCCATAAACAATTATATGCTCGTACATATATACGCACACTTCTTATGGGAATTGCTTTATACAATCGCAATATTCATAAAAAATCTGTATGCATATATGCATACGCATACATGCGTCACATGTATGAATCTAACCAAGAATGAATACTATGGAGTTATTCTCTAGAGGAAATTAATGGATTTAGGAAAGAAAAAACAAATAAAAAAAAACAAAAAGAAAACACAACGAGAAGAGTGCATGTATTCACATGCCCGAGATTAAAACTCCTATTTTGCATCACAACTATTCAGGCTTTGTCAAAATCAAAAATGTCCTCTATTTACATACCTTCCTGTAGAGAGGAAAAAACAATTTTTTTTTTCTAAAATCTAAAATCACATATATTGTCTGGTAAAATACTCTTGGGTTTCATTGCACATATTTTACATGTCTGGTGGGGGAAAACGGCATAATATTACTAAACGTTAATTAAGTTTCCTGCTTCACTAAATATAACTGTACATGATATTATTAGAAATAATATTATCACGCATACTAAGAGAGTAACATGAACATTACTAACTGAAGTTTGGATATTAATTTTCTTCAAAAAGAAAACAGTCCTCTCTAGTGTAGTGTGATTGTAACTACTATGTATATATATATATATAATTTGGTTAACCTAGCTAGAAAAAAAAAAGAATTGCGTCTACGGTTGCTTAACCACATCTCCGATATAGCATTGTTTCGGAAAATGAAAACCCGCTAGCCCTATATGAATAGACCCGAGCGGAATTAATCAATGGGCTCAAGAGATAAGCCATACTCAAGAGAAAACGACGGCTTCCTAACAAGATAATGATCTGCAAATCATATGACTGGAAAGGTCAGGTGTATTGAGAAGTGTATATGGTCCACTTAATAAATTCAAGTATTCCACACAAAAGTCGGAATCTACGAAAAGATACCAGTTTTCTTAACGAATAGACACAAAACCACACGGCCGATTTCTAAATATTCAAAAAATCGGCGCCCCAATTTCGCCATGATAATATTTTAAAATTAAGTCAGAAAGTTTAATTCGGCGGGGGTCGAATCTCGCATACCCACCACTATATTTTTCGCATTCTACTCTCCAAGTTCTTTTATTTGACACTCATGTCGCTGGTACTATTAAGAAAAAATTAATCACGGTGTCTACCATATTCATTTTAAAATTAACCCATTTTTAGGCAGATCTTCTTATCTTCTGTTGAGGAGTGTATAAAATAATTGTAAACGTTTTGTCTTGTTTGCCTTACGATAAATAAGCATTAAACCTCAAAAAAGGGGAAAAATTAAATTTAATTACTCGTGACTTTGTGCGGACACGACCGATTGGTTCCTTTTTGGGATCTAGAAAGTAAAGTGTCTCGTAAAAGCAAAATATGGAAAGTCTCAGCCTTCTAACTTTAATAATTACCGAGTAATGAG
>CCAG010012448.1:0-22212 GCA_001077435.1 Glossina morsitans morsitans
ACCGTCGCACTATTTTTATGCAGCAACAGGCCGCAGATCAGCTGTTATGACAACATACTGATGACTGATTTTAGGAATAAATTAAAATAAAACAAGTAAGAAAATTGTATTCGGTCGTGACCGAATCTTTTATATCCATCACCATTATCTTAGAAAAAAAACAGAAAAAGGAAAAGAGCTACATTTTTATACTTCTAGTGGGCGAAGTAGTTTTTTTTCTATTTTCACAATGAAAGTTTTTGCCGTACAGACGCGTGGGCGTTGTTCGTGTGTACTTTGAACAATTTTGTCACTTTAAAGTTCTTTTGCAAATTTGTAGGCGGTCTCTTCACTTTTACGAACGTGGGAATCTCAGATACTACACAGTTACGCAGGCACACAGATGGACAGATGAATGAACGCACGTGTTTACGTGTATTCCGAATTCAAAACTGACCAAAAATTTATATACTTTATGGGTTTTTTGAAGTTTTGAAGTTTGTAAAATTGAGTGAACGTGGACGTGGACGTGGCCGAGTTTTTCCAGTGTTTTTGAAGTCGATAACTGTATTTTTGCGGTCAGGAGAATGTTTACAACCGGCATTACACAGACGGACAGACGGACATTCGTAAATCGATTCAGAATTTGATGCTGATCAAGAACGGCAGGAGTCACTTTCCCTTCAAATATTGCTTGCTTAACGAAATCGTTTATTTAGCATTAACGAATGAGAGATCAATTTAATTAAAACGTCCTAAGACATTCAAATCTTTGCGGATGGAACATCAAAGCACATATTTGACTGATAGGAATTGTGCAACAAAAATTTACGATAAACTCTCATTCGTTCGCGGGTGGTGGTGGTTGTAAAAATAAAGTGAAATAAAGTTGCTACCGTTATATTTTATAACTAGTCATCATATGTACACACTATAATGTACATATATGCCTATAACTGTACATATTTATATTTATATATATATATATATATATATATACATACGTAAAAATAAACATTTTATGTTTATATTCCACAAGGACGTCATAGCAATTTTATATCATTTTCTTACGCACACATGAATGCATAAAAATGAGTATGTATTTGAATCGATATTTACAATATGCATAACTTGTTGTTGTTGTTGTTGTTGCTGCTGGTTTTATATATTATATAGAGGCGAATAGGTTGTGTGTGTGTGTTGTAAGCATAAAAACAAACACGTGTACAAAGTTGAACAGTGTTGACTGCCGCTAACCAATAGAACGGGCGCTCTGTGTAATCCGATGTGTATATTTTTCACTTTATTGCCGCTGCGGGCATTTCAATCTATAAATGAAATTTTCACTCATGCTCCTCAAAACTCACTACTCTCACACACAGGCCACTTAGCATCATCAGCAATACAGAACTAAATATACAATAACTGCACCGTGTATTGTTTTGTAAATCAACAATAAAACATTGCTGTGCGGCAAGCCATATAAATGTACGAAAAAAAAATACTATGTATATATAAATGTATATATAGATATATGTATATATGTATATCTATATAAACAAAAATGAACAACAAAACTGAAATTCCCTTCTCATCTACGGACATACATCCATTTAAATAACGAACGCATCGCAGAATCTATTGTTTGCGGTTTTTAATAATAAAAAAAAAAAAAAAAAAAAAAAAAAAAAAAAAAAAAAAAAAAAAAAATCATATTTATAATGATTTTGAAAAACAGTATTGAAAAATTCATAAAATTTTCTCTGACCGGTCTATGTTGAGGCTTGCGAGTTTTAAACTTTTAGACAACCAAGGAGAATATTTCAGAGGCAAACTACTCTTTTGTTCTTTTCACAATAACCGTCCTATGATAAAAGCATACTACATTTCTTATGCCAATAGTAACATTCAAAAATACGCATATATTCTCTATCAATATAAGATATTACAGTGTAATGTCACCTTATATGCGTTAAGAAGCGATGCTTTGTTTTTTCCTAGGCTTATACAAATGAACCCTACTGGCCGTAATTTTGCACCGATAATTACAAATCCAAAATTTTCTGAACGTATGATTGAAAATCTAAAGTGCATTGTGAGGTTTTTTTTCGAAAAACTTCTCGAAAAAATAAGTGGCCTCGTCTTGAGAAAAACAAACTCAATAATCACTAGAAATTCGCATTCTATAGCTGCAGTTAAAAATTCTATTTCGATTTCGATAAAGTGGAAAACCATATTTAAGAGAAAATCCGTTGAAAATTCCAACTGTCCGTCACACAATTAAGGAATTATTTAAGCTAATGAAGAAGAATACAAATGGATTACAAGAAAATTTTATCACTGTCGGTCCATTCCTCTTTAGGCTTTTTCCGAAACTCTCATGGACGCGATAGTTGAAATAGAAAACTATAACATTTTTTTTATGCCTAAAAGAAGATAGAAAATGCAAAAGGAAAAAAAAGCGATTATATTGTTGGCAGTCGTGGTGATAAAGTTTTTAAGATTATATGTAATCATCGAATTCGTTTTCTATTTTTCATATTAAAAATGCTTCGCCACACATATCTAATTAATATCTGTTTATGATATTTAATTAATATAATAAAAACACAGAATTGTACGGTTCATCCGTCATCTGGTAAATCAATCTGACATCATCAAAAACTTGAATAAACTTAATACTATTGGCTAATGAAATGCCTTGAAAACTCCTCGAATCGAAAGGAAGAAAAAATAGGAAAACTGCATATGCCTTTTCAAAAATTACTAAATATATCGCATTGTTATATCTCGTACATGTGTAAATACCTAAGCTATTATGCATTCAATGAGATTTTAGATTCCTGTTGAGTCTCCCGTTTTCTATATTGAACCTTTTTTACTCAGCTCAGTAAATCGTCTGTTGATGATTTGCCGACTCGCGGAAGCAGAAAGACATTTTCGTATAGAAGAGAAGAATAAAATCGATGTGAAAGCTTTCTTTTCTGAAAAGAGATGAATCGCTTTACTGTTATGCCCTTTGTATATAACACATGGGTAAATAATTTCCGGGGCTGATAACAAAAAAATCCATATTATTTTTAAACAAGTAAGAAAGTTATATTCAGCGGGGGGCGATTCTCGCATATCCACCGCTATGCTTTTCGCATTCTACTCTCCCAGTTCTTTTATTTGACACCCATATCATTGGTATTATTAAGAACAAATTAATTCACCAGATCGCGGTGTCCATTATATTTATTTCAGAATTAACCCATTTTTAGGCAGATAATATATCATATAAGGAATATGCAAAATATTTATAAACATTCTGCCTTGGTTGCGTTATGATAAATAAGTAAAATCCTCAAAAAAGCGAAAAAAATAATCTCTAATCACATGTAACTTCGTGTGGGCATGGCCGATTTTTCTCATTTTTCCACGGAAAGAGTAAAGTGACTCACAAAGTAAATGTGAAAAATTTTAGTCTTCTAACTGTTATAATTTCTGAATAGCGAGCAAAAACTCACAAATTTATGTTAAAAAAAGCGGAGTTGCGTTCAGTTTATGATCCACTGCGGGCTTCTGCTTAGGCCGATTTGGCCCATTTTCAATCCTTCAACTTGCCTGCAATAGCTTTCAATGTTTCTATCAAATTTGAAGTCGATATCTTCATTCTAGCGATCAGGAGAGTGCCAACAACACACAACACACAGACCTACAGACGGACAGACATGGCTATATGAATTCAGAATTTCACGCTGATCAAGAATATATATATATACTTTATAAGTTCTCTGAAGGTTCCTTTTGGGTGATACATAGATTATGGAAAAAAACAAAATGAGTATACCCCCATCCGTATACCGTAATGGGTATAAAAATGTCAAGCCTGAAAATAGACCTTTTAAAATTTTACATCACTTATGTCATCATTTATTTACCAGTTCCGGTGGTTTCAGTCTTATCGTTGTTCAAAAAATACCGCTCAAATTCAGCATTGACTTTTCATATAACACTTCATATCCGTCGAAAATAAGAATATGTCGTTACGTTTGCTGATGTTCAACGAGATACCTATAATGCCCGAAGCAGTGGAGATGCTTACTCGAGAAGATATTGAAACAAATCCTGAAAATTATACTCGATAACTTACAAGTACAGTCGCAAGCTATGGCAATAGTTGACATTCGAAAAACCTCAAAAGACAGAGTATTTAGCATGAACCGCATTACGCATAGTAGAATTAATTAAATCATTGTACTATCACTTTGAAGTACTGGCAAAATTCAATGATTTAAAATTTGAATTGCTACCTCATCCCTCGTATTCTCCAGATGTGGCTCCAAGCGATTATTCCTATCATTGTCGAGAGGTAGGTAGAGGTAGGTACGATAACATCAAGATATAAAAAATTGAAGTCCATTGTGAGACCGTTAAAGAGTCGTTCCAAAATCTTCAATCGATTACTTCACTCTGTAAAAAAATTATGTTAATAAAAAAAATTCAATTTTGAGAAAATTCGATTCAAATTTTCGAATTTCGTTACAAAATTTTTGAGTTTCGAAAAAATTTGCCAAGAATCGCCAAAAAGCTTCGCAATAACTTTCAGGTTTGAAGACAAAAAAAATACAGTCGAAGAAATGTTGCAAGGAAGTAGTTTTTCGGCAGTCTTTCACTAATTAAATAAATAATCCTTTTAAATAACTCAGCGAATAAGCGAACTAGTACGTGATGAAAGTGAGATATAACTTCACGTTCATTCGTTTCCTGCGTTACACCTTAGTGTATTCGAATAGTTCACGTTAATCATGAATCGATGTATGATGAATCAAACTAGAGTAGTATACTGTAGAGTATTATATAGCAGGTATAGGTAGCAGGAGAAGATTCAGTACAAGTCGAATATAACCTCTTGCTAGTTGTTATTGCTTTTTCGCATCCATTCAGTTTAATTAAAAGTTAACTATTTGTAGCCTTTTGTCTCAACTTTTTATAACAAATAGCAGCAAAGTGTAGGCTGGTAAGGATTTCTTTTTTTTTTTTTTTTTTTGTTACCAAGCATTTCCTTTAATTATAAACGATTTGCCAAAAGCTATGCGCAACATATATTTGCTGTAACTGTAACAAACTCCTATTGTGTGTGGTAAGGATTTTTAACCACAACTATTTTATATGTAACGGAAAATTAAAGTAAAATAGTTTGAAAAGTGTTTTTTTTTGTGCATTGTAACGCCTTTCCTGTGGTCTCTAATAATTGTTGAAAAATATTTAATAGATTTTCAAATAAATTACAGCGATGCACACGCACACACTCGCATACATATAATAAATGGGGTGAACTATTAATAAATAGAAATCGCTCTTTGCAATCGCAAGCTTACTTGGACCGTGCATTTGAAAGTCATCTTCGTATTATCAAAGGATTAATCCACATTTATATTTATCGCACTATAACTTTTTAATATTTGTACAAATCAAACTCGTTCTGTTTTTTTGTTTTGGTTTGTATTTTCCTTATTGATGCCACGGAGTCTGGAAAATTTATTTGCTTTTTTTGTTTTCTGTTTTCTGTTTTCTGTTTTTTTTTTTTTTTTGAAGCAAAATGAAAAGAAGAAAACTTCGGGAAAGGAGTGTTGCCCTGACACGGAAGGTAAAACAAATAGTCATCATCACCCAACAATGATATCGAAAAATCGTTGAATAAACAGAAAATGTGAAGTACCAGACGTTGCAAAATCAAACACACACACACACACACACACACACAGACACAAAAAAAGATTATCTCGAAATTGTCTGTAATCCAATCTCGTTGAAAAGTAAAGTTTACTGCAAAACTTGTTTTTTTTGCTTTTTTTTTTTTTTACTTTTTATACATATATACATATATATATATATATATAAATACTTAAAAACTTTACTCACTCCTGTAAAATGACAGATAAAATGAAATTCAAACACACGCCTTTAACGTCATATCATGTTTTTATAACTTTTTTTATAAAAATAAAAATGTTTTTCTAACAGTAGACACTTGTCTGCAGAAAAACATTTTGTTTGTTATATGTTTTATTTTTATAAATTTTTTGTCAGCTTCATTCCTCTATAACAAATAATATATATAATATATTTATATATATATATATATATATATATGCTAACAGTCCAAGTGTTTAATTTGTTGCGAAATTTTTCTAATTTTAGCAATTTTTGAGAGAAAACTTATATTTATTTAAGCAATTCACTAGCTTCGATAGTTGAAATTAAACTATCGCAATTTTGAATTAACTTATCCGTGAAATATTCGACATTTAAACGATTCGTTGACGAAATTTTCCTTACAACAAAATATTGTCAAAAAAAAAATGAAAAGAAAAACTTTGTGTTTATAGTAAAGCAAGCTCTATCCAAAGCTTGTTGTGTTCTTTAGAACATTACTTATACTTGGTCTACACACAAAGCGAAACAAAGCAATTAAAACAGTAGTATTGTGCGTGCATTGTCCACTGGGCGGACTTTTGATTGCCTTCTAAAGAGGAAGCTCGTTGCATGGCCGTTATATACCCAGAATTGTGCAGTCATTGTTAATTCTCCCATCCTAGCTCCGTAATCGAAAAGTGTCTTCTCTCTTTATCGACTAAGCACTCACTATAGCTACGAACAAGGTAAACTCTAGCGCACTGGACATTTGAAGCTATGAGCGCTGACTGAATGTACTCGCGATTCTTACCTACTCAACTACTCATGTGGACTGTAATTAAGAAACGAATACGCGAAGCTAACTAATCACATCCGTATAGCTGTTGCAGGTCTTTCTTATTATCTGGCTGGATTAATATCATCAATAGTTTATATTAATTATATTTAACATTATTTTGATAGGCTCCCTCCATGACCTCTTGTAAATTAGAGTCATGCTCATCTGCCGTCTTTCCAAACGCTAATGTGTCATCAAGGTTATTTCTTATATCCGGGAATGGAATCAATGGAATTTTTCTCATTCGAGTATTGAAAGGCTTTTTGGCTGGTTTTGTTATCAAAAGGCAGCTGTTCTGAATCTGTCTAAACCAAGAAGTGTTAGAAACAGACACAGCTTACTTGATTCATCATCTAAGCAAAGCTGCCAATCGTAAGTCTAAGACTAAAAAAATGGATTCTAACATTATGAGAATGTCTTCAAAGGACGATGTTAGTACAAAATCGCTCTTTATAGATCCTTTTAAATGCTTAGAATCGTTACAGGGTCGCAATATTCCAGTTTTCTTTTCTATTACAATTACATTATCGGAATCAGTAGGTGCTTCGAATTTCCCAGGTATACTCGTGCCTCGCTCAACTAAATTGTCTAATTCGCTTTCTTCTTCTTTTCGGTTGAGCATACAATCCATATAACAATAGACTTAAATTCAATTCTATATATTTCTCAGAACTTATCAAGACGCATTCAATTACGTATTTGTACCTAGCATAGCAAAAACTTGTTGTAATATGAACCAAAACAGTTTACAATTGAGTTTATGAATCAAACTTAAGTTAATTTTATACTCAAACCTAATATTAGTACATACTGCGTTTTCAGCAACTATCGCAAATCCAATAACTTTGCGTACATGTGTTTGGATTATTTTGCCACTTGAAAAGCCATCTTATTATACTTTTCCCCATCTTTCTGGTAGCAAGGCGATACCGCATGGAGAGAACGATATTCGTTCGGTAGCGATGCAATCGTCACACCATTTTCGCACTTCTTCAGCATTTCGAAACCGCGCGCCAGCCAAGCCATGTTGCATCGATCTGAAAAAGTGGTAATCAGAAAGCGCTCTGTCTGGATGCGGCAAAACTTTCCATTTGAGCTGCAACAGTGTATGCTTGAAAACTCTTGCAATGTGTGGCCGAGCGTTGTCCCCGAAGAGGATGGTTTTACGTCTGTTAATCGTTATTGCTGGTCTCCTTTGAATCAATACATTGTCTAATTTGTTCGATTGGCGTCGGTAACATCTGCAGTAGCAGTTTCATTTGGTTTTAACGGCTCGTAATACACTACCCCTTGCTGATCCCACCATATGCAGAGAAAACCTTTATGGCCGCGAATACTCCGATTCGGTGTCGATCTCCTCGACTAATCCGTGCCTTGTTATGGTCTTTGGCAGCACATTTCTTCAAATCAAGCAACAAACGTAACGAATACCGAAAATGCAAATTTGGGCGTTCCATGGTTAGCATATCTGTACGCACTGAATAACTCACTATTACTAAATGGAAAATTGTTATTTTATGTAGAAAAAAGTGAAAATTATCGAATTTAATCGTTGTGTACGCGTTAGTGTATCTTTTTTAACAATGCATGTCATGGCTGATCAAAAACTATTTTCTATGCTTTTTTCTGTCACAAAACATTTAAAAATTAAAAAAGATTTCATTTATATATTTCTGAAACACACGTAAATAGGAAACAAAAATTAAAACAAACATGAAAAACATTTCTTCTCCAGCCTAATATACTCAACATAATGCACATAATAATAGTGTTTGGTAAAGTACTTTATGCGGTTTCTGAAACATCCTTCTGGCTCTTACAAAATGTTAACAAAATTAATATACTAAAGTCTTTCGACGTTGGATGTAATACGAGTGAATTAAATCTTGAAAAATGTATTTGAGATTCTATGTTATTGTAATAAATGCCTTAAAGTCAGAATGGCGATATAATATCACTTGCCCAAGAAATGTTTGCCTTAAAAAGATATCGTTTGGCCCCTTTGGTGGTTTCAATGCTAACACTATATTTAGGCGAAGAACTTATCTAAGTTCTATTTATAATGTTAAAAATGAAAGCCCATTGAAAATTGAAAACAATTTCTCATTTCATTAAATTAATTCGATTTATTCGATATTACTTAAGACTGAGTGCGTATTAATGGAAGACACCCATCATTTCAATACCGGCTAAATGATTGGTAGCATTTCGATACCCATCGCTTAGATGGCCTTATGAAATGTTTCTTATTGAGTATCGCTAGTCTTTACTGTTCATTTCCTCCTCCCAAATATTTTGAATCTCTTATCGTTTTATTCAATCCTCTTTTACTAACCGTAACTATACCATATCCCTTTTATCTCCATAACTCTTTTGAAATGTTGCTCCATTTCGCATATGGTGTTGATATAAAAGATTTCACAAACTTGAACTGTACTTCGGTGAAAATTCGGTAACAGTTAATAGTACATCTTGCGAAAATTGAATACATGTTAAATAGAATGTGTGACAAAGGAAGACAGACTTACTTAGGATTTACAAAATGAATTAGTGTCAAGTTTAGATAAATATTAACTTGAATTTTATCCAAAGGATGCAAATGCCGATTTTATCCATAAGATGATGAGCAAATCGGATCTTTACGCGCAATAGTAAAATTTACAAAAAAAAGTAATTCAATATAAAAAATAATACTTAGTTAAGACGTAGCGTAGCAAAGCATTCTTAAATTTAGTTAAACATTTTTACATATACTACAATACTGAATATTGGTTGTGCAACCAAAACTATGTTACACTATCTAATTCTCTTGTAATTGTTTTGATTATATATATATATATAGGAGATATAGGGAATTTTCATCGTTAATCTAAGGCAAATCTCCGAGCTGTTCCGCCTGTTTGTTCGTTTGCCAATTTGATAGTAAATTCTAAAAAAAAAGCCAAAAAAATCTAAGAATGGCTTACGTGCACCAACATATACATAGGTGAGACGAACTTAAAGCAATCTTAAAATTTTTTAAATCCTTAATTTTTATTAACCTAAGAAACTTTAATCGAAATTGGCTCTAATTTTCAAAGTGTAGACAAGAAGTAGCTGGATAAAGGAAAATTGGCCAAATCGACTCACAATCTAACACTTAACACTGTATACGTATGTTAAAGAAGCTCTGAAAAGTGTTTTGCGAGTGTAACAAACAAACGACTACAATTACTATGCGGTCTTGACTTGAATAACAGATGTAAAAAGAAATTCCAAAATGGATTTTTACAAATCCGAACAATATTAAAGAGTAACTGAATGCAACTAAATTTTTTCACACTACAAAATTGTATAGAAAATTTTTAAATAGACAGGGACAGAACGAGAGAATTAATGACAAGGATAACATTTTGTAACATAACCATCCATCTTCTTTGTTATCTTTTCATATGTGTTTGTAACTAATATTATCGTCCTTCGTAATGTACACAAATAGGAGAAAATAAAAAAGGAGAACAACACAGGAAGACCGAGTAAGTCTTGTGCACATGTTACCCTAAAACGGAAACGGCAGTAGTCATAATGCAAATAAAAACCATTTCGAAAGGATCCAACAAGTAAATAGCAGGTGATGTCAAATTCTGACAATCTTAGTTAAAATGCCAATAGCACTGACATGGACAATAAACATACACCTATACTTATAATAAATATGTATCTAGATAAACAGTCATAGTCCCAGGACACTATGGGAAACATAAAATAACAATAATAAAAACAAAAACAAAAACAAAATATAAAAAATGAAAAATATAAAAGTTCACGTGAAAGTATAGGAGAATAAGAAAGGACGTATTAATGGCATACATAACAGTTAAAAAAAAAAACAACTCCATCTATACGGTATAGATTATAAGCGGATGACGAGATAGCAAAGTAGACGAGAGAACAGGAGTTGCTCAGTTGCTGTTTTCTCTATCCTATGCGGTTAAGTTTAGTGTATTTTCAACCTTTCTAGACATTTGAATGCCCGATGGAAATTAAAGTAACTTATATATATATATACATATATATATATGTATGTATGTTTATGTATCTGTATCATAGTATTTGCCGTAAAGATTGTTATCGCGTTTTACTTTGCGAAAGTGTGCGACAGTACGCGGTTTTCAAAATAAAAAACCGGTCAATTGTTGAGTAAAAATAAAAAAATAACGATTCTTTTAGTTCAATTGTTTTAACTTTAACTTAAAGAAATGTCGAATTTGTCTATTTTATAACCTACACCACTTACTTATAGTAAATGTCAGTCTCTCCGACGCTCTGCTAATGTATTTTTATTTTCAAACTACAAGTTGTTTTCGAGAAATTGGCTGAAATTTTTTACGCTAATACGGTTTGGTCCGGGAATGAATGCCATTAAAAACGAATTGCATCGGAGTACTTTCTTATAAAGAATTCTCCACATAACGAGCACATTTTCACTAGATTACAAAATCAAAAAAAAATTTGCGATTATTAATATTTCGCGTACAGAGGACACTGAGACATACTGTTTTGGCGTACGAGGCAAGTGTGGAAGATGTGGATCTTAGGAAACAACTTCTGCCCTTTTCTATGTAGTTTTTACCATTTTATAATGTGTAACTAGTGCAGAATAACAATTTATTGTGACAAGTTTAGACCACATAGACCACATTTTTTCGGATTCCTTCCTGGCCATATAAAGTTTCTTATGAAACACAAGCAACAATATGGAAATAAGGTCTAAACGTTTAACTTTACTAAGTTTGGGCCATTTCAATTCACCTTGTGGGAAAGCTCCCATCTGGCGGTTCTCATGAGAGAGAAACCTTATTATGACAGCAAAGTATAATTTTCGGCGCAAAGACGTGAAGAGTGGTTGCAGTCGAAGTGGTTTAAGTTATTTGATAGTCCACTAAAATGTCTCTCGTTTGCTAAAACCGGTTCATTTAAAACGTCCGTTCGTTATTCTCAATCGACTGTTCGCCTGTACCGTAATTTTTTCACCCATATATTAATCTCATTAAACCATCTACGTCACCTTCGCTGTTTTTATCCTTCCTTCCTTCCTTCCTTACATAATAATAATTTCTTTTTTCGGTCTTCTTTACCTCTCTACCTCGTGTATAGTGCCCCTTTACACTGTAAAGAACACATATCCCAGGGTATGCTCTGCGGTAGATCATGGATTATTTCCAAGGCCATTTGTTTGGTCCCGTTCTTAAACGAAGATGTTGCTTACAGTTTAAAAGATCTGTAAGACGTCGATATGCCGATTAAAGGATCTTGCAAACGTTATAAACCAACTAGTATTTATTTCAGCTAACTTAGCACCAGCTTATGTGTTTCATCCTCTTTCACAATTCAATATATCCGATCCTTACATCTCTTTTAATAACCTTCTTACAATTATATATTTTCCGTGTGAGTATTTCTTTCAGTTTCTTGCACACACTAAGCAATATTCTGTGTGAGATAACTTTAAGTCTGTAATTCACTAATCGAATTTAGTTTATTTTCACTTACACAGTGTTCGGTTACGCTACGTCCGGTTAGGCCGCTCGATTCTGTTCTAAAATTGATATGTCTGCCCGTTACAGTGGTCGATTCCAGAAGAATAAACGCAAGAAGCTGGCAAACGTCTTCCTCACTCCCAAACTGAAATTTCGGCTTTGCTGAGCTTGCTCTTCCCTCATTCGAAATCGACAACAGCTGGTTTTGAATCAGAGTTACACTGCATAGTCTACTCCATCTGCTCCGTCTTCCGCTTAACATTATCCTTAAAATGTGTTCGATACTCATTTTAATCCTAACCTATGTACGGAAGCAAAATAAGGAACAATTGTGATCCTCACAACACTGACACCTATACTCCACCTAACACTTACCACTTCTCCTTACTTCCGTTTGTAATTAAAATATATGTAATATATATATTATTCACACATGCATACATACATATAATATCTTGTTGCTGGGTTAATATATACAAATATGTTATTCTTGTTAATAAGCACATGTATCGCTCTGCTGCTAAGCACACATTCTGACATACTTATACGGTGATCTTGTTGATTCGACATTATAATAACGTTCTTATGTATACGTGATATTCCCCTACAAGGCTTATTCATACATATGCATATAAATGTTATTCTTGTTACTAAGCACATATTTCTACATACACAAATCATTATATCGTACGTGCAAATAGCTAGACGTTATAACGTCAGACGGATCATAGACGCGTATGGAAACAATGTGTACTATACGAATAACATATATATATAATGACGTTTACAGCTACATACAGAATAGATTTAAGTCATAATATCCGATAAGAGCACCTGCATAGATAATACGCATAATATATATTATAGAGTAACGGTACATTGACGATGACAGCAAGTAAAAATCCCGATGCACAGCGTAATCAGGCTTTCAGCTGTATTATGGCAGTCTAAGCGGTAAGTAATATAATGTCAGGATAGCAGTGACTAAACATGACTTACACATGACTTGCGGTTAGGGAACTAACAGTTTTAGCTTAGGCGCCATCTCTAAATGACTGCTAGGGCAGCAAAGATTAGACGGATCATCAGTGTTCGATTAGACACTATCCACAACTGCCTGATTTCACGGATAGGGGTGCGGCGGTCGTAGAGCTTAGACGCCAACCTTCAATGGTTACCTTAACATTAAGATCAAGCAATTTTAGCGACTCAGAAATTCACACCGCAGCCGGCTTGAAATATGTAGTCAGGCTCAATAATTAAAGCACCGGTAGAATCTAGCCGAGATTAAGTTACTGCATTATACGATCGGAAATCTCTAACGAGCCGCAATATCGCCCTGCGGGTTGTTTATCGTCTCGCTTAAAAATTACTAAGCAATTCCCCCCCAGTCAGTCTCCTGAACTCAAATAAAAATAAGATTAGAAGAACAAATCAAGGCCCAAATTATTTTATAAATTTCTTGCAAACGCGAGCAAATTTTATATAGAAAATATTAAGCAAAGAAGAAGCCTTCGTTATTCCTCTTTCAAAGAACCCCCCCAGGATTTTTGAGTGAAGGCGTCACAATTAAATAATATATAAGCACGTAGAAGAGGAAGAAGGAGTTTCATTCTTCAGAGTCGATAATGTAATTAAATTCGCCAAACTTCTCGTCGAACGTCTGCTTTATATTAACTAGTGCGAGGGCAGGTGTAGTGAAAACACAATTAAAGGTTCTTTTGTATTGTTATTTATTTTAACTCTCTTTACTACACTTATTAATTTTATATTTGTTTTACTTCTGACCCACCTGAAGTGTGGTCGGTAACTTATATAATAAATTATTATATGCTAACTTAAGCAATTAATATAATCAAAGTAGGTTATTACAAAAATGATAACGTAGGCGTTTGATACAATAAAAGTAGGTTATTACTAAAGTTACGGCTATGTGGGTTACAATTAAATTAGGCTATCTTAACTAGGTTAGGTGTCACATTATGTTGAAATGTGAACTTAACGTAAATTGTAAATCACGGTAGAGCGCGACAGATCGATAATGCTACACAGGATATTACCACCAAGCTGCAAGGGGGAAGAGTAAGAAACTATCTAAAGTTATTACAATAATTAAATTTTTTTTTGCAGTTCCCCCAATTGGCAAACTTTTCATCGACTCTTTGATTAATTTTTGGCAGTGTTTTCTGCCGTCAAATGTTTTGGTGCCTTGCAGTAGTTCGTATGATTATTGCGAATGAAGACGGGTGTCAGTAGTCACCACATCAAACCTACCTACCGTTTTCCAAGCTCTTTAACGGCCTGTCGTCACCCTATAGTCGTTGAAGGAATTTCGAAAGCGATTAACCTTGGCCACCTGATAATACCATCTGACAATTAAATCTGACTTGCAAAGTCTTTGCAATAAAGTTTTCTAAAATACTCTGATTAAACGCTTTTACTGGATTTACAGGATTGTCTCTGTTACGGTAACCTATGACACATCTACGTATCTACATATTAAGGTCATCCTAATAATGCCCTATTACTTACACACACAATTTCATATACACAATTTCAATACGATTGTTTGAGGTGATAATGGGTATCAGGTGGGGCCAGTAAGACTTATAGGCCTCTTGTAAGTTTAATGTTCCCCATTGATATTACGATTTTTAAATCAAAAACTTTGATTTAATTAAATTGTTATGTTCAGTATGTTGAGTTGTATATGTCTTCAAATGTAGTTTCACAAAAAATATGTTCTTATTAAGCTATTTAAACTTGGTCGCAATATGTTGAATATGAGTTTGTTTTTGCTGGTTTCGTCTTCTTTTGCCCTCTTTTTTGATTTTTACTTTGTTTTTTTTTTTTTCAATGGGTCCTTTCAAGTTAAGACATATCATCTCAAAAACATATTGTATGTAATGTGATGCACGAATATTGTCTTCGACAGACACTTGAAAACGTGACTTGTTTACAAATCTATATATTTAAAGTACATAAAATTTCATGTGCGCAGCCATAACCATTCGAAAAATAAGATTAAAAATTAAGACCTGAACACTTATGTGCCTCAAGGGAATTTTTGAGTAAATTTTCCTTAATCCACAGATAAATAATGTGTTTACTGGATGAATCATTTCGCGATTAGATATAAATTTTCTTTTCATTATATGACGCGTGATGAAAATACAGAAATACTTTCCTCTTTACGTAAGAGATTATCGATGCAAATACCTTTTTTTCCTTCTTCCTTTCCTTTAGAACCGATTTGAAAACGAAAAACGAAACTTGCACTTTAGAAGGGATGTTAAGGCTCATGTCATGTTTAACCCTTACAACAATTGCGTATTTATATAAATCTTTTTTAAAACTGCAAAAATTTATGAAGAAAACCAATTTTATTTGGTCCTTCAAGCTAGTAATTTAATAATGAACGTTGAAATTGCATTGTAAAGGAAAGTAAATATGACTTTTTCGCAAAAGAATATTCGGCAACAGACACCTGGCAATCGAACATGTAGCCGCCAAGTTATAGCATTACAGTGGACAACGTACTAATTTCCGCGAATACATTACACTTTAAAAAGGTATTATTTTGAAAAAACTGTGTTTCCTTTAGGGTGTAAGGAAGCGTTTTGCTCCCTTACCAATTATGACAATATAAATAACTTAATACTAAATAAATATGCGGTAGCATTTCCTATACATGCGAGCAATACCGCTTTGGTTCTTAAGTTGGAGAGGGTTAATATAGAAATAATTGATTCACATACCCAACGGTTTTGCGGTTTATAAAATCATACGATTCGGTACCTAGGTCAGCACTAGCAATAAGCCAGACACAAGAATAGGCACACAAGCAAACATTGCAATAGAAAAAAAAAAGAGTTTATAAAATTATGGATGTTGATATGGCACAGGCTTAACGGTTCTGCGGCTTATAAAATCATACGACTTGATACCTAGACCAGCAATAACAATAAGGCAGACATAAGAACATGTGTGTATGTTCGATCATGCGAGTTGGTACTTAAGGTAGTATTAACTATAAGATATACTTAAAAGTACTATTATAATACTTATAGAAGTAAGAGCTGAGGTTATAACATAGATGCAGGCACATGTTCAATCAGACCTAAGTTAGCATACGAAATAAAAGATGTTTAAGAATATCGTTACAACACACATGCAAGTGAGTATTGAGGTTGTAACGCAGTCAAAACATCTATGTAACGAGACAGTGATGGTGATCGCGACTATTAAAGAGCGCGTAGCAACGGCTGGGCTTATTCGTCATCCCTGAATGACTGATAGGACTGGCTTAGTCGACATCCCTGAATGACAGAGGGACACTCTCTCCTGCGACGTGAACAGGTTAGGGGCGGGCGAGTGATCCTATAGGCCGAGATTGCCTGCTAAAACACTCGCGGCGTATTGCTTTTTTTTGCAGTTTCGTGAAAAATAATCTTTCGGAACGAACAAAAAAAAAATTGAAGCGCAAGCAAATAATAAGAACAAAATCCGGAGGTCCCAATTGTTTTATATAAATTTCTCGGAAGGAGTCCTGGGGAGCCCTGAGCATACCCCGCCAAAGAGGACTCGTTACAAGGGTATTATCAAACGTCGATTGCAAAAGTATTGATTTGATCGACATTGGTAGTCGAGCATATATACATAAATACGCAGCTTCTCTTCCAGTCGAACTCGCTTTTCGTATATCGGATGAAGTTTCTTTTCCCTTTTGAACTCTTCGCGTGCAGACTGAAGTCAATCTTTAATCGTCTCGGACTTGTATCTGGTGTAAGGATTGGTGTTAGTCTACCGTCCAAATTTGACTGCGCACGTGGATTGATATGAATCATTGGCTCGAAGTTGCGTCGCTCATGTGGATTAGAGCTAATTTTCCCGAATATAGATTCGTCCTTGCTTCAAACTTGCACCACACACATGCAGCTATTCTTCTGCGAGAGCGAGAGCATCCTGCTTGTTGATTGGAGTTACTCTTCGACTACAACTTGTGTCTCGCGCATGGTTTGAAGTTTCTCTTAAACTCGAGCTTGCTTTTCGCATATGGATTTCGCATATGTTAGTCGATAAATTGAAGTGAATGAGCTGAAAGCTGAACTTTCTATCGCTATTTTAAGAAAATATTGACTGGAATTCGTGATATTCCGAGAGTTTAGGCATATTTGAAACATGAAGGGGATAATTTGTATTTATTTCCGAAAAAGTTTGCTTTGAACAAACACGTTTTGTTTTGCTATAATTCATTAGTTTCCGCTTTGATCGACACCTATGTGCTTTTAAAGGTCAGGAAGTTAAGATGCCACGCCACTATTCATTAATCAAGTGTTTCGTGGCGTTTACGGAAACTTTCAGTGCATTCCTTTTTTTTAAAATTAATTTACTCCATTTGCACTATGAACGTATATATGGAAGCGATATATGCACGTATATAAATATGTTTGATATTCAGTATGTCTATAAAATAACGCGTTAAGACTAAATTCTCCAATTACGTGTATGTATGCATTTTATTTAAGTCTTAATATCTATTATAAAGTTGATCCGGATTTTGGATGGCCATGAAATAAACCACAAGTTGTTAACTCCTTCCCCTTCCTCGTTCTCTTTCTTTTTGTTACTCCTCCGCTTGCTTCCTCTTTATGTATACCTTTTTCTCTTTGGAGTATTATTTTAACATCATTTCCCATTGCTATTATTGCAACGCAATGCTTTTAACCGCACAGCTGACACCAGATGCAAGGTTAGCAAAACCAAGTCAATGGCAAATATTTGCTAAAATGATTTATGTGAAATGTGAGAACCAGCAGGCATGACGATGATTAGGATTTGTACAACGAAACACTAAGCATGGCAGTCGGTCCAAGACAACGTTTATTTCAATCAGAGTGCGAGAGGATATCGTAAAAAATCAACAGAAATAATAACAAAAGAGAAAAAAACATAGTAAAATGCTGCCAAGCGCGACTTTTTTTAGTAAAAGACAAAATTAAATAATACAATAAACAGAAAGAAGAAAAAAGAATTACAAAAAGAGAAAGAGAGGGTGGTGGGGGGAGTGAGAAATACAGACAAGGAAGGAGAAGGAATAAATGTGTCTACGGTCCCAACACCGCAAGTGTCTGAATAAATACAAGAACTTCATAGGTTGATTCAACAAATATCCTGAGAGTTCATGTCATAGTTGTAATTGAATTTTATTTCATCCAGCAATAATAAGAACAACAATGAACGAACAAACATCTTGGAATAATTTTATTGAATATTTTTTAACCTTTTTTTATATTTCACTTTTTACTTCACAATTTTAAGGAGGATTTATTTAACTATGCAGACATAAATGCATAATAGTATGCATAAATAGTATTTAGGTCTAAAAACAAGATGCATTGCCAATGCATGGATGCGATGACAATAAAAAAAATTTACGTCTTATGACAGAAAGTTCGCAGAAACCAACCTTAGAGAATGGCCAAAATTTCTTGTACGGTGTGTGTCTTTTCTTTTTTCAGTGTTTTTATAGCTATCAATACTACTCTGCTGGACTGGACGGATGAACAAACATTTGAAATTAGGCAAGAGGAAGTCATGAGGGAGAGCGAAAAGTCGCAGTAAAGTGATAAAAATAAAAAAGTGTATAAAAAAAGGGAAACCTTTTTGGTTTTGTATTGCAAATGTGTTGCATAAAATAAAAATGCTTTTCAACCTTCCGATAAAATCAAGTGAAAAATTTTTGCTTATTCCCAAGGAAAAACCACTCAACAACAAGATTAAGACTATAATCGGTTTATGTCGCCATTTTTGGCGCCCATCACCTACAGCTCAGACAGAGAAAAAAGCAAAAGAGAAAATTCTCACACCTGCTTTATAAAGACTGAGAAACAATAGGAACTGAGTTTTATATGCGTTTGCAATTTATTAAGCAAAGCTACAAGCTCTAGTTTGCTTTAATACGAGCAGAATAAATATGACCAAGGGTTTCTGAAAATGCTACCATGTGAGTGTAAAATTCGATCTCATCTTGGTGCTCGCTTCGAACTATTATCACGGCTTCATGGAAGAGAAGAAGATTTGATCTTATTTGCTGTTTGAAATACTGATACGATTTGCAGATAGTGGTGCAATAGTCGTATAGCATTCACCTTGTTATTCGTCTTCACAAGATGATTAGCTGATTTGATGCAAGACAGAATATCAAAATGAATTTTTGTTTCTCGATTAAGTACAAGCCTTTACTTGGAAGCTACTGCGTAAAAACACAAGTATGATAAAGAGAGCTCTCTCCATTCAGGCAAACCGTTGTTTAATTCACGCTACGCAAGCACTTGCCATTTCACTTGTATTCAAGCTTTGCAAGTCCACTTAGTATATCGTGGATAGATATGAGTGCAGAGAAAAAAAAAACATGAATAGCATTTTATTCCGCGTTGAATATTTAAATACTCATCGTCTGTGCTTTCATATCAACGCATGTATGTAATTATATTTGGCTTGGACGGAATCTTTTGAAGTCTAAAATTTCCTATTTTTTATTATTTTTCAAAGAATGTAATACACGTTTCGATTTTACAAAGTACTTAAATTATTGCATCACTCTTCATGGGCGATCCCGATTCATAACCGGAGAGCTGACTATCACTGTCCTTGTCTTTTACCGGGTATATTCCAAAGCTAAACTGTAAACATGGGATGTTGGGTGAACATAATCATTTTACTTTACAGCTTAACGTGTACGGCAGCAAAATAAGATAACATAAACATACTCGAAACATAACATACACAGACATTTCTAATGACACACTTGGCATAACCTCGAAGAGAAAAGTGTAAATGTAGTATGAAAGTGTATTGTCAAAGTATCAGCTGCAAAAAAGCGATAAAGACGCTAGCTACAAAAATAAAGCGCGTCAGGCGAACGTACGGGCAACGTCCAAGGCATCTCAAAAGGGAGAATATATGGACAATTGTAGCGAAGATTGCGTAACACAAAAGCAAACCGAAATTATTATATTAATTATACATCAAAAAATAAACGAACGTTATTTAGAAAGCTCGAAACTGGGGCTACGGCAACCTATCGAACAAAGTCAGAGAAGATAGCACTCGGGGAACAACTTCCCGAAAAAGGGGGAATATATCCGAACGACAGCGGACAGTAAAATACTTACAACTTACTATACAAAGAGAACTTAGACAGAGTTTTAGCCAAAAAAAGCGGATATTAAAATACTTTCGAACGAAGACACACTTGAAATTAAAGATCTGACTGAAACTACCACCCCAGGAGCCATCATTAAAGCCCAAAGCCTACAAACAGGGACTTTTCCTATAAACGTTAAAAAGATTAAATCGTTCAGAACAGCCTATGCGGATATGCAAAGTACGATGCTTCCGTCTCCGCAAATAACACAAAATCGTTACTAGTGAAGGGTGAAGTGAAATCAGTTTGCCTAACAAAGGGAAGAGATATTGAAATTCTTCAAATGCCTAAAACTTGGCGAACAAATATGAATAGAAGCAAATATTCTCTTAATTGAAGAAGAAATTGAAGAAGATTACTTCGCATCGCATGCAATAATATAGAAAAAAAAAAAAAAAAAAAATGCAAACGTCCGCTAAGAGGAAGAAACAGCCACTAGAGCAAGCAGTGCGAGAAAAAATTATAGATGTAAAAACTCTGAGCGAACCGTATAAAGTATCTCAAAATGAATGCTGGAAAAACGGTGCACTGGGTAAAGCCGTCATTGGATATTGGAGCGTACTGAAGAAAGAACTAAATATGGTTTCAATCGAGAATAGATTTGTGGATGGTGAGGTAGATGGTATTTACATACACATGGCTATGGATCGATCATTGATATTGAATTTGTAAACAACATTTTCCAATCAAGGCAATGTCCACATGCAGGGCGATCATAGAGTTATAATCTGTGACATTAAAGCAGATATGTTCACGATTATCGAATTACAAATTCCGCTTGGGCTGATAGCTGCGATGAAGAGGAGGTTAATAACATTATAGAGTATGTGGGCTTGCAAGTGACAATAAATGCAACGGAAATGAATTCAGTCAGACAAAATGAAGAAGAGGTGATGCTTTGATGTTAACGAAACCAACCAAACCATCATTTCGCGAATCTGTTTAAAGCGATTAAATTAAAAAGAGCTTCGGGATCAAATCCTGAATTGTGCTGCAGCAGAGGTAGTCGAGTGCCATACCAAGACGGCCGGGAAAATCTATAACAACCACCGCGTTGAAAGAGCGCTTTGCGGACTATGGAAACGCCAACAATTTCATGCCTAAGCAAAACAAATCTTCGAACGAATCATCAACTAGCGAAGGCAAACCAACAATCAAAACCAATCTGAACTACCCACAAAGTGGCGAGCATGAATATACCTCAAAACAAGACTAATGGGAAACGTAAGAGGCGCAAGCATGTTGTGAAAATCTATCTACTATTACAGGTATTGACCAATTAAGATAAAGTGCAACTCAATGACCTTGTGTATGAGAGAGAATAAGGATTTCCGGTTTTTACTAATAATATGGATGACCACAATTGGTTGAAATGATTCAATCGACTTTGATCGACTCTGAGTTTCCTGCTCCAAAACGCGAAAACTCCGCCACCTAAAATCAACGATTTTGTGTACTTCCATCGTTCTGTTGATACTGCAATGATTTTGAGGGTTAATGGTAAGCATTATGTGTTTTTCAAAAGCTGACTGTATGTTCTTTAGTTGCATTTAGGTAACGTTTGCAACCTAAACTGAATTTAATAAATATTTAGATTCGAAATGAAAATGCAGCGGATGTGCGATTTCTTTGCATAAATGTGGATATATCTGTATACACATATATACACGATGTTCAGATGCTCTAACCGAAGTGGTAATAGTTTCAATATTCCGGCGTCTTAGAAAAAATAAGTATAAAAAATTGGTATTTGCAAAATATACTAA
>CCAG010012455.1:0-45799 GCA_001077435.1 Glossina morsitans morsitans
AAAAAAAAAAAAAAAATTGTAAAATCCTTTTAAAAATACATTAATAATCCATGAAAGAACACTTAGAAAACAATTAAAAGTGCATTAAAAAAATAAACTAAAAAAAAAAAAAAAAAATCAAAAAAATCAAAAAGAATTAAAAAAAAAAGAAAACAAAAATAAACAAAATAAAAGTCAAAATCTTTTAAAGCTCTCTCGCATGTAGACGCGTAAACATACACTTTTGTATATTAGCAAAGCACAACACATTAACGTATTAAAAGTTAGTGTGCGTGTGTTTATGCGTTTAAGGCGTCTTGTATGCAAAAGCTCAATTGTAAAAAAGCAAATAACAAAAACAGTGGAATGGCAGAGAAGAAGACGAAGAAGACGAAGAAGAAGAAGAAGAAGACGAAAAGAACAAATAACAAAAATTGTTTAAAAGTCGTCTAAGATTATGTGTACGTCTTTTTTCCGTTTTGTGCCACACAAGCAGCTGAATTGGTTTGCATGCGAACTCTAAAACATAACTGCACGAACTCATGCACGTAACATACGAATAGTGTTTATATAACGAATCTATATAAACTGTATGAAATGACTCAGATGCTTACATGGCTGCAATTACATATATATATATATATGCGTGTATGTTTAGTTGTATATATTCGTGGATTGGCTTGTACGAACAAGTATGATATGCATATATATGCGCGGAGGCTGACAGAGTTGCAATTAAATATGCTAAATTGCTCAGAAACTAACAATTGTGTACTCATATATGCATATTCGAACGCATACATATATACATACATACATATATACCCATATATAACATAACAATACATATAAACATACATATATACGTATGTTTACAAACATACATGTGTGTGTGTGTGTGTGTGTGTGTGTGTGTGTGTGTATACCAATGTAAACGTGTGTGCATCAAATACAAATAAAAACGGAAGCGGAAGCCAGCAGACAGTGAAGATGATTTTAAGGGAGAAGCACTCATGTGCACTAACAAACACATATGCTTACATATGTGCATACGTAGTGTACGCACACATAGAATCATTGTACCTACTGCACGTTTATAAGTGCATTAAAGTGCACGCCGCTTATGCAAGTGGTTCTTAGTTCGGTATACGTACTCACACATGCAAGCACACACTCGCATATATGCTGGTTTTGTTTTTTTCATAGAATGCAAAGCAGCCATATTGTTTATGCCGTATCTTAAATGCATATAAACAAAAGTTAGTTATGTGAATACAAATATGGAATTTTGCACAAATCTATCTAAATTTTCCATAAATTTTTCTTACTTGATTATTTTTAAAGAACATTTTCCCTACAAGCTATGCCGATATGCACTGATGAAAACCTTGAGACATTTGTTTTACATTTTCTAGTTGTGCTTAGATAATATGCTCGTAAAGTTTTATGCTTCTTTATCACACGCACGAATTTTCATTTGCAAGGGGATTAAAAAACAAAACGTTTTCTTACGATAGTGCTTCTAAAAGACTTTACTTTCATAGGCCGAATACACTATTACCGAGCACTACTAAAGCTTTGTTAGCATTTTTCTCCTAAAGCTACTAATGTCTTGTACACCACATAACCACATGAATCAAAGCAAAAAACATTCAAATCGTAAAAAGCCTCTAATACTAAATGTGATTTCGTGGTGGCAGCTGAAAGTGACTACGATCCTTAAAAGTTTTTGTTTCGGTTCTTTGTTCTTTTTCTTTTTTTTCTTTCATTTTTATACCTATGATCGAAGGATGAGGAGTGTATTCATTTTGTCATAACGTTTGCGACGCCCAGAACGAAGAATCAGAGATCCCACTAAGTATATATATATATTCTTGATTAGCGTTAAATTCCGAATTGATTGACGCATGTCCGGCTAATCGTCTGCGTAATGCATGTTGCAAACATTCTCCTCGTCGGAAAAATGAAGCCATCGACTTAAAATTTGGCAAAAACACTGGAAATTCTTGCACGCAAGTTGTTATTGACAATGGACAAAATCGCTCTAAGAACACGTTTACCACACGCACCATGTAAACTGACAACATCTTTGTTTTTCAAAAGGAATAAAAAATTGATTTTTTGATCGTTACCCATAAATTATAGGAGATATATGTACAGAAGTTTAAACGTATATTCTATGGTCGGTGCTGTAGTATATATACAAAAAAAAATGGAAAAAATTGACCGCGCCTACCCAATATTACAGTACAACAAAATTTAAATTTTGTCCAATACCTTTATAAGACGCAGAAAAAAGCTTCCAAAAAAATCCCATAAAGTATTTAAATTCCTGGCCAGTTTCAAATTTGGCATGTCCAGCATGTCCGTCTATTCGTTTGTCTATCTGTCCGTCTGCGCGTGTGTGTAGTATTTGTGGTAAACATTCTCCCGTTAGCGAAAATGAAAATATCGCCTATAAATTTGCAAAGGAATTTGGAAATGACTTAGACTTTTGCAAGGATATGCCTATGCGAAAACACATTTATCTTTAAAATAGAAAAAATCATCGGCGCCCACTCCATATTATAGAGTATGAAAATTTAATTCTTTTACTTTTTTTGTCTTTTTTAGGATAACGGTGATGGATATAAACGATTCGGTCACGACCGAGTATAAGTTTCTTACTTGTTCTATTTTTTAGCCCTTTTTTTGTTTTTTTCGCAGAGACATTTTACTGGAAATGTGACTTGCGTTGCATTAATAGCTTTAAAACGCTAGAAAGATAAAACGAAGTCGAAAAAGTTCAAGAAGAAGAAGAAGAAGGAGAAGCGGAACACATTCCATATATATTCATCAATTACTGTCATTTTAAGTCTGCTGACAGCCTACACCTACACCAACCGCATAGGCCACCGCAAAAATTCAGTTAAAAATGCAAACACAACAAGGAAAAGTAGGTCAATTTTAAGTAAAAGCATTACATAATGGTACTTTGAGGATGGGGTAGGAGTTATGGAAAAAAAAAAAAAACACTACAATATAATGGAATTGAAAGGAGCTAATTATTGGATGTTGTGGTTACGTATGAATTTGAAATCATTTAACCCCACCAGTGACAAAAGAATTAAGTTTGAAAGTTTCTTTACATAACCTCAAATGGAAAGAGATTTACGGTTAAATGGACGCTTGAAAGTACTTATTAAAAATTCCCATACATTAAAAATACTTTTCACATAAAGTATTGTGCATACATTAAGGCAAGCTTTAGAGACTAAATTTATCGAGTCTAAGGGTAAGCTGTTTGAGAAAGTGAGACCTAAAACCATATAGAGGAATATGAGAAAAAATGTAGTATTACTACCGTTCTACAGATCAATTGGGATCAGTAGATCGTCTAAACCATTAAAGAATGTTTTGACTACGAATCTAAAACACGACTAAAGTAACCGCGACATTTGGGCATTGTTGTCGTTCAACAGTTGTAAAAGTTTTCCTGTCGGCTTGCCGGTCATAGTTTCTGGCACTTTGTATAAAATTTGGTATTTCGCAGTAAGAGTGACAATAATATCAATTTTGCGCTTAAACAACCAAACGAAAAGTAAAGGAAGCGACTTAAAGCTGAATAAATTATTAATTTATTATATTAATGTCACAATTTATATCTCTATTCTGATGAGTTAGCAAGGTTTTACCCTACGCTATAATAAAAGCGATTAATAAATAAACTAAAAAAAAAAAAACAAGGGAAAACGTTATATTGGGCCAGTGCCCACCATTAAATACCAGTTTCAATTACGTTCGTCTTTCGGCCAAAACACTTCGCTACTTCACTGCACCGAATTTCATCAAAGTATTTCAAAAATTGCGGATGGACAGACAAGCTTAAGTCGACTCAGGGAATGACTCTGAATCATTTGGCATAACAAAAGTCTGGTTTACCTCAATTCTTTCTGGACGTTGTCCAATTGTATCACAAGTGGCGGTGGGTATAATGAAGTCAAAGCAAAGGTCTGCCTTTGCTCATGCTCCATAAAATTGCATAAGAACATCGCACTTATTTTTTCTTCTATTTTCCACACGCTTTTCTTCATTATTTTCCTTCAATTTTTTGAAATTTTCTTTTTTTAATGTCGCACTAATCTCTGTCATTATAATAAAATGGTCAACGACCTACGAAAGAGCAGATCACGAATATTTATGTCTTGTGTACTCTCTATATTTATGCTTATACGTTACAATACTAAAACAGCACAAGACCGTTTTTACCGTTGTTTGTCAGAAACACACACAACACGACGCGACGTACAAGTGATTGTCCTCAAAATAAGAATATTAACAAGTTTTGTGCATATTATTGCGACGGAAGGCCCATCCTAAGGAAGGTCCTTAAGTGACGAATTAATTACTCTGTTAACAAAGCATATATTTTACAGTTAATTATTATTGATCATAAATGGAATAAATAGTAAATAAATTGTGGAGCTTACGTAGAAAATGAATTAAGAAAATACTTTCTCCCGCCTAGCAAAAGGCAGAGTCTACGAACTGCAAAGTCAATTGCGAGTATCGTAACAAGTTTTTGATTGAAACAAAAGGACAAAGATGTTTGCGGTATCAACAATGCTTAATTTCTTTATTAGAATGAATGCTTATATATATTTCTTGGAACTTAAAGAGTAACCCATTAAAAGCACATAAAAGCCATTAAGAACAACTAAGAACATTATAGTCGGGCAAGGCTGACCATTGTAATAGATACCCTATGCCACTTCATCTAATACAGCTTTCTCTCCCTCATATTTTGGGCCCTAAAAAATCGATCCAATCTGATCCAAATTCCCCACTGTTAAGTTTTTTGCTGAGTTTCTACGACGAATTTATTTTCATCATAAAAAACTTCAAATTAAAC
This sequence comes from Glossina morsitans morsitans, assembly GCA_001077435.1. NCBI lineage: Eukaryota > Metazoa > Arthropoda > Insecta > Diptera > Glossinidae > Glossina > Glossina morsitans. Next base: position 4,871 of record CCAG010012455.1, read on the forward strand.
CTTTTTTTGAAAGGCCTGCTATTCATGAGAAATGAGTGGGGTCCAAGAAATAGGCCTATGTGGTTTCAATTTGGTTCACTTAATTTTTATGTCGAATTACCCTCGTGAGCTAATTTTCATTCAAAAACTTTAACAAATACGACTTTTTGGCATATAACGGCTTACATTTCGTGATAATCCTTATATGCAGTGGTGTCTAAAAAATAGACCTAAATCAGTAATCGCATTTCCTATCTTATATATATATATATATATATATATCTTTTTGCCATAGAAAAGCTTAGTTTTAATAGGAACGGTTATACGAGAGGGTGTTCACAAAATTGCCCGAACAAAATTTTTCATACCAACTTAGAATGTCGACATACTATTATTCAGCGACTTTTGTTACCAAATTTTAAATATTGTAGTTTTTTCCATATAAGTACTTTTCAAAATGGGGCGCTATACGGAGATTGGTAGATGGAAAGTGGATCAATGCGAACCGTTTTCAATAGAGTTCGTCCTTGGGCCAAAACACGCTAGTATACCAAATTCCATCAAAACATCTCGAAAATTGCGACCTGTAACTTGAGCCCAAAAATGCAAGAAGGACAGATAGTCAAATTAGGAGACGGACAGACAAGATTTAGAAAATGATTCTGAATCGATCTGTGTCACCAAGGTTTGACTTATCTCAAGTTCTTCTGGGTGTTGCATACGTCTGCATAAACTTAACATACCCTGTAGCACAAATGATGATGTAGAGTATAAATAACAATGTTGCATACTCGTATTTTGGTGCATAACTAAGCTAAGACAAAATATACAGAACCAAAAAAGTTAATCAGCAAAAGTAACGACACACATATTGCATTTAGCAAACTTGAATTTTTTTTTAAACCTAAATAATGTTGCTTGCGAAATTGTGGCGAAGAAAATATTTGACTACAACTTTGTATAATGGAAAGAAAGAGTACGCGTATTACGAAATAAAAAATAAATAAATCATTGGTACCTTTAGAACAAGCGAGCTAGAAAAAAAAAAAAAAAACAATTACTTCTCTCTCTATACTGGAAATTGAAGATAATTCGATCCTTACGCTATTACTCCACCTGCAAAAAAAAAAAATAATATTTTAAGTCAATTGATTTTAACTGTGATTTTTGACTAAAAAAAATCTTATCGCCGAAGAAATCGCCAAATATCGATCTCCCTACTTAAAAATTGCAAAATATTGCGGCCGAAGTTTATCCTTTGGCAATTGCATCTAATGTATGGAGCATTGCTTGCTCATCGACCAGCAGAACACAGATGTTCGGCAGTTTAAAAACTATTAGTCGAGCATGCACTCACCTACTCGCTGTTTATTTATATAATATTTAGAACACCTAGAGAATCGAAGATTTCTCTTATTCTCATGTAAATCGTATATAGCCCAGCATTGACTGGCCAACTACTCGGTAATATTATGCTTTTAAAATTTATTCCTATATAAATAGATCTGTAAGGGGCTTTAACCCAATAAGATAGCTGTATAGAGTTTAGAGCACATCCTTAATATCCATTATCTCAAATCAGTATATGAAATGTAAATAGGTTTTTAAAGATTTTGATGGATTCGAGAGAAGATAGTAATTAATTGACTACCGCAGATATAACGCATTCGAGTTCTATGATAAACTTTTGTGATTTATAAAATTTTAAAGAACAGATCAAATAATAGGTGAATTTGAGTCAAGAATATAACCAATTTATGAAACTTTAGATTTTCGGTCTTTTTAAGCAAAATCAATATATCGGAATAGATCTCCAATAATAATTAATATAAAAGCTCTTTCAATATAAAATATATGCAATGAATTGATGCCAACAATGCTTACTACTCCTCTAAAAATTACATATAGTTTAACCGTTTGAGTCCCAGACGGTTTGGAAAAAACACTGTCGAGAAAACCCAGACAGTTTTGAAATAAAATCTGAACAACGCGATCGCGCTGCTTGGTACTCAAACGGTTAATAATAAAAAGCTTTTAAGTCTAAATTGGATCCATATAAAGGTCTCGGACGCGTCCCAACAAACTACTAACAAAGACAAAGTTTTTCGCTGTGATCAGGAGAAACGATATATAAAATCAAAAATGTTTTCTTTCGTTTGCGCACTTTAATGAATAATCATTAGAATGATATCATCCGCAATTACCCTTAACAATGAATAAATAGATTCTAACTAATGTCATTCTTTATTGTCGACATAAATTTTTATGCTGACATTGTTTACAGCACAGATTAAAGGGGAAAATAAAACTGACAAAAATTACTAAGTTATGCAATTTGTTTGTTTGTGTTCGTCTTCTTTTCTCCTTCATCGTAAATTTCTCGCTTTTAATCAACTTTTAATTTAACTTTCTACAATACGCTGTAATTACGACAATGAAGGTAATGCGAAATTACTTTTACATTTTATGTAATGTGGATTGAATAATTCATCGAGAAAGAGCGAGCATTATTCAGAAAAGAAAAAAGAAAAACAATAAATAAATAAAAAGAAAAAGTCGTAGGATATCAATTTTAAAGCATCTATACGACATTTAAATGAAGTCTCCAAGGACTATAACTCGAAACTATGGATTGGTCATTGACCATTGAGGTTAAGTTCGAAAGTTGCACTTTCACTTTTATTCACACTCAGCCGATCAGAGTAAGAAAGATTTTTTCTGATCAAAAGAAACCCGAACTTTCGCTTGCGATTTACTTTCTAGAAAGGCCGCACATCTTTCCGCGGGACAAGGGAAATGCATTTTAAATGTGTATGCATGTAGGAAGTTTCCTCAACTAACCAAAATATTTTGTTCTTGGAATAATTACCCATTACAAACAATAGTAATTGACTTTTCTCCCCTAACCATAACAACTAAGAAAATTACATTCGGTCAAAGCCAATCACCGTTAAATCGCCTAAAACAGGCGAAAAACGAGGAAAAGAACTACATTTTCATACTCTATAATATTGGGTGGGGACGGCTGACTTTTTCTATTTTCAGAATAATGGTGAAAATTTATACGGTATTTGTGTTGCACACTCTGATTGACAAGTAAAAAATACGGAGACCAAAGATGATCACTCTTATTCGTAACACGGTCGAGTGGGCGTGGCCTTGAAAAAGTTTAATTCACTTGCAAATTTTTTTGCAATCTTGTAACCGACACCTTTAGTCTCGCTAACGGAAGAATGTTTACCGCAGAGACTATATATTTAGGCAAACAGACAGACGGACATGTTTAGCTGCATTCGAAACATGAAATTGGCTGGGTATTTATACACTTTATGAAGATTTCTAAACTTGCTTCTGTCCTTTAAAAAGGTAATGAAAAAAAAATTAAACTTTGATACACTATATAAGATTGGGGAGGCGTGGCCAATTTCTCATATTGTCATACACATGCAGCAGAAACGTCCATAGAATGCACTTTCAAATTTTTTTACATTTATGTGCTATAGTTTATGTTAGTTAATGGCTATAAAGCCAATTTTTTATTCCGTTTGAAAAACCGAAGTGGACTCATTTTACCTGATAGTACGGACGCGTACTTCGAACAATTTGTCCCATCTTCAATGCCAACTGCATGAATAAACTTCGAATAGTGTCATTTTTGTGGACAACAGCAGGTTGACAACAGGTACTATGCAAATAGACAAATGGACAGACAGACATATGTGTGCTTGTGGGGTCTCTGAACCGTTCCTTCCGAACGTTGCAAACATTTTGACATAGTGAATATATTTCTCATTCTTCGGCGATTGGTATACGGATATAAGCACAAGATTTATTTTTAAATAAAGCTTGAAGCTTTCAAAGTTCGCCTCTTGCTATATTTTTCTTAATTTATTCGATTTTTTAATTATTTTATACCATCGGGTAAATCAAAAGCGAGGGATTATCTCATGAAAAGTAGACAGAACTTTACGATTAACTACAAGATGTACGGACGTTGACATAGTACAAGACGCATGTGAGAATAATTAAAAAGATTTATTAAGAGATTTATAAAAAGAAAAAAAAAAACAACTGAAAAAATTTATTTTTATATTAAAATGCATTTCAATTCATTTACTTATTCATTTATTTATTTCAATTGCAAATTGCTCACCAAAAAGGTCAATTAGTGCCGATATTGAGAGTGCATACAAAACTTCTGCTTAAATAGCTCCGTTAAATAATAGTCAAAATCAAAATTAAACCACTATAAGAAGACAGTCGCGTTATGCAAAATGAAAATCCAATATGAAAAGATTTGGGCTAAGATTTTAAGCAACCATTTGGCAACCGATGGTACTGAACATATGTGGACCAGATTGCGAAATTACCCAAACTAACTTGCTAATTAATTTAATTTGAATACCGCATGCTCAGAGCACAGTATTGAGGAGCACCGATTTGATATTTTTAAACGAATGCGATATTGCGGTTAAATTATAGGCACCCTTTAGGTGTTTACAAAGCACACTGAATGGAACTTGAAAAGTTCGCAATTATATTGACATTGAAGATTGAAGCCTTGTGACTAGGAAATTTTTATATAAACGATCAGGGATCAGGGATCAAGTTTATCTTCCCTAATAAGACTGCCTTATTATTATATTAACTTAACTGGGAGGGAGAAGACACTTAAGAAAAAAAATTTTCAAATATTTGATTAATTGAACCAAAAAACAGTTGGACGCGGAGTAAAAATAATTCTGACGAGAAATTTTTCGACATTCGAAAACGGAAACTATCCTTAAACTAAATATATATAAAGCTTTTCTTTGCTGATTTTCTACGTGAGTTAAGACAGGCGATCCAATGAATATCACTGCGTGCGTATGTTGATAAGTGGATCAAGAAGGGCGTTTAATTCATACCTCTGCCAGTATGATTGGTCTGCCCATTCGGTTTTACGATTCCATTCAACGTCAGCTGCTGTGACTTTGCGCCAAGATATATCTCGCTATTTACATAATGCATTAAATTAGTGCAAATAGAGGCATATATGCATGTGTATATGTATATGTATGTATATCTAAACGGTATATATATATATATATATATATTTATATAAAGATTGGAAGGAAAGTTCTGCGGTATTTTACTGCAGGTCTGTAGGTAATTTTACTTGCCAGGTAAAGGCAAACAGGTAAAATTGGCAATGTAAGGTCTTAGGTAGGTCAGCGTACCGCCCGTGTGATATAAGCAGACTACTTTCAATGCTCTTGATCAGTTCATCAGGTGCGAAGCGCAGAGTGAATAAAATATAGTGGATAAAGTGGATTTAACACATTGCACTTGCACTTGATGTGAACTCCAGAGCAAGCAAGCAACGCATCAATTGCTTGTAGAAATTTACGTCACACGTTAGAAAGTACCGTTTTAAGTATTCGGGCCCGCTAAAGATATAAAATATATGTATTCTTAAACCTAAGTGTGGAGCCACAACGAGTTGATGAGTTCTTTCGGTATTTACAAACTGTCCCGCCCACTCTATCATCCCACTCTGTTAAATGTAACCTTTCTTCTTCTTCTCTTTTTGCTCAAAGGATTTTGGATAGCTTTGATAAAAATGATCTCTAAATTTTTATCTCCTTATCGATTGTAATGATTAATTAACCTTTAATGGCAATGCAATGGTTGAAGGTACTTGAATCTGAAAACTTAATGTGCTGGCGAAATAAATAAATTCCGTTTACGGTCCTTTTCGTTCCGATAATAGACACCACACATATACAAATTAAATTCATTTGCCTTTTACAAATTCAATAGACTCATACAATGCGCCCCCTTTATACGGGAAAAGGCAAAAAAAAAAAAGAAGAGAAGAGAAAAAAAGTTCATTATGATTTTGATGACTTCATGTACAGTCGTATGTAATTAAAATGTTTAAATATTTAAACTAATTATACTTAAGAAGCGTGCAAATGTATTTCAATAATTTGTTTTCGTTGTTAATGCTTATGTATACGCCACTGTGAGGCCATTATACGTGATTTTAATTAATATTAAATTCAACGAATATTAAATGAATGTAATATTTCCGTAAAATATTTATCATATATCTGTAATCGCTTGTCATGCACACTTTTCTTTTGATTCAAATTAAATCACTTATCTCTAATTAAAACTTTAGTTGCAAAATTTTCCTCATAATTGATCGAAGGCATCGAAGAAATTGTTGCCTATGCAACGAACGATTGCTAAAGTTTTCAATTCAGATCAAAATTATTTCATTCAATCTGAAATTATAGGTAACAAATATATTATAATTCATCAAAATTTCTTCCAGATCCACAGTAAGGGTTGCGATACAAAACCCCGTTTGCTGTATTCTTCTTCTTATCGATATTTAACTTGAAACAAATTTTGAATATGAAACTCCGTTTTTTACTTTTTTACTTTTGAGTGTACTAAGGGTACAGGTTGCATTCGCGTCTTTGCACAGCTATCAGATGGACTGCAGAACGACATTTATTACCGTCTTATCATAAGGTACATAGGCCTAGGCATATATTTTAGCATGCTACGTCCATTAGTAAGTTCTTCGAAAAATTTCGATACAATAACGAACACGTCTTAGAGTAGTGTTCCAATATCGTCCATGAAATACAAAGGAAAGGTTATATCGATTTTTAAAAAAAAAAAAAAAAAAAAACATTCAAATTCCTGACATATATATAAAGCTTATGAATATTTCGAGCACAGTAACGGAAACAAATATTTTTGATGCATACCGCTCTTTTACTTTCGAAAAGACGAAAAAATATAAAAACGTTCGAAGGGATATGCACTGTGGATCTTGTGAGTTGAACTCTTTAAGGTGAAAATAGTTTTCGAAATTTCTTTACAACGGAACTTTGGAACGTTTGTGATGTATTTTTATGATGTGAGCCAGCACAACTACAGACAAGAATCGAAGCTTATTAACTTAGACAAGCTTTAATTTTTACCATAAATGTATGCATTTCTCCTATGAAATTATTATCGCAGTCTGCGATACTTTTACATATACATTTGTTTTAATCCCCCATTCATTCTCTGCCTTTTTCCTTAACTGATGTTAATTATAAAGTTGTAAGCTAAGAAAATAAAAATGATGAGACGTCGGCTCTCTTGTATGAATACTATAGTATGCATACACCTTATGGGTGGGTGTGCTTACACGAAATAAAAGCTATTATGAAAATTTTTCTTTCCTGAACAAATATATTTACATATGCATATATGCACAGTAATTCCGTTGTTCATGCATATGAATTTTTGCCAGCCTGTCACATGTAAGCATTCGCAAAACACTATCGTCGAAACTACTTTTGTATACCGTTGAATGTGTGCGGCAAACTTCTCGTAAAACAGATCTATGCACCATTCGCCCAAGATTTCATTCCCTTATAGATCTCAATTCGGAATTAAAATATCTTGATTAAATTCGGTGCATGTCTTCCGTTCGTTGTATATACTTTTTATGTTCTCATGACTGACTAGAAATAAGTGATATGAGTATTCAAGCGTCAGGACAACCGTGGGGAAACTTCAGATGTCACGATGTATATTAAGCAACAATTTCCATTTTTAAGTGAACTAAGTTTTAAAAAGTAAAAGTTTAAAAAAAAAAAAGAAACAAAAAGAGCTGTGCTTTGTAATTTCAATTATAACCCTCTTTTGATAGTTAAGGGTATTAGCGAATCCGGCTTAATCCTGTTGGCATCGAATTTTGCTGACTTTCATTAAACTTATTTGAATTATAGTCGATTTGATTAAGTTAATCGCTGTGTTTATCCTTGAAAATAATTACGACTATATACATACATATATACTTTTGTGTTTGTTGCTCCTCTTTATGGTACCGTTAATGTTAGCCGAACAGCAATTACGTATGCAAACTACCATCATATTAATAAATAAAATTCTTTCATACTCTAACAGTTAATAAAGCAAAAAGCCCCATCAAAAGCAGAAGCAGAATCAAAAAAAAAAAAAAAAAAAAAAAAAACAACTAAGGAAATTATAATCGGGCAGAACCGAATTTTTTATACACATCACCATCATCCGAAAAGGGCTTAAAGAAAGGAAAAGGACTAACTTTTCATACACTTTCAGAATGAAAATAGAAATTAATGTGACGTATGTGTTGCGCATTATTGCGGAACAAATAAGAAACACGGAAAGCAAAGGCCGTCAACAATCTTGTCGTATGAACAACATTGCAAGCGTGTCCTTTGAAAAATTTGCTTTATTTTCAAATTGAATCTATGCGGAATTTCATAACGAAGTATTTGCAGTAACTTCGCTTCGAAGTCAGTTTTTCGAGTTAACTAAATAACTTAACCCAAGTGAAAAAAAAATAAAAAATAAAAATTGAAATACACCGGAAAATGGGTGTAGTTAACGAAAAAAATAACAAAAAATAACAAAATCACATAAATATTTTTCTTTAATTTTCAAAACAACATATTGATGTATTTGTACATCATCGGCCAAAATCGCTCCTGGAATTCTACAAATTTACTGCGCACAATGATACAATGCATCAAACACAAAAAATACTTCTCATTATATTACAAAACAATATTGCATTTGCTGCATGACCACTGTGTGGTACTCTTGCTTAGCGAAATTTTACACCTCAATCTGTTCGAGAATATAGGCGAGTAACCAACGCCATCTTCGCGTACATCAACCGACAACGAAGGATTAGATGACCTTCTAGGAATTTTTGCCTGTGAACTTTGCTCTAATGAGTCATTAGTAGGCCGATGCGTTATATTGCCGTCTATATAGGATCGCTTATTGCGAAGAGCATCAGCCAATAATTACGCAAGTAATCAAAATTTGGCAATTGTTTGTTTGGGATGCCCTTTACAATGAGGTTTTTTCATATGAATCCACGAATTTACTACGGCAAGGTCCAATGGATGATCTAATAGACGGAGGTGCCATTTGCGGCAAATGACTTTTAAACGATAGCGACCTAAATAGCTATCCGTCAAGTCCACTCTTCCCATGTTCATGTTATACTTTTGCGCTATCTTTGGACAAGAGATATCGATCTTTGCTTTAGGAGCTTATCATATCGACAAATATTGTCTACGGGTTGCGATTGTTGGCCATCCCGACGCTGGCAACGCTGTCAATACCATCGTGATGAGAAATTCTTTTCTTATAAGTTCCTCGCCGTCTTCATTAGATCCTTTTTGTCCGCGACTCTACAATTAGCCAATCTATTCTATTGTACAGTTCCGACACAAAGGATACTTTGTTTCGATAAATAGCATGCAAGGGGCATGACGTGTAAAAATAGTGGAAAAGCACTTTATGATTTCTCATTCTTGTTCTCATTCTCGTTAATCGTAAGACGACATCATTGGTGACCATCAAATCTGGCTCATCTGCTAATCGATTTCTTTTGGCTGCTTAGCCGGAGTACACTTCGAAACGGCATGCGTCTACTTTGGCAAATACTGTTTCAGGAAACGGCCTTCGGTCTTCGTTCAACACATTTGTCCGTCTATCGAAAGACTTTGATTGCCCTATGAGAATAGAAGAGAAAATATTTCATTTCGGTGGTCTATTACAGGTCTGATCCAGTGTAAACGATCGTAATTTGGATGACCTCTTCGAAAATGGTCTCCATAGTGCATATCAAAATGTCAATTCGTCATTAATTAGCGCGAAAATTCTTCCGCAATATTGTAATTATACAATCATTAAAACAACAACAAAGATATGAATTTTTAAAGATACCATGTGGAACTACCTCGCTATACATTAATGGGTTGAGGAAATGTTTTCTGAGATCTCTGCGGCGTAATAAACAAAGCAATTTTTCGACGCATAAAACAAAAAAGCATCACAAACTTGTGAAGACATATAGAGACTGTGAGTTTATATCCTGATATCGGCAGTCATTTTATGTCGTTTAAGTCATTTTCGGTTTCGCCGGTCAATGCCGATCTTAATTCGTTAAACCATGAACTTGATCAATAGTGAATTAATAACACAATAAATACACATCTTTTTTCATACACGCTGTACGTATTTCTATGATTTTACCCTGCATCACTTGCGGTACAGGCTATACTAAGCTTGTGCGAATATATGTATCATCGATCGATTAAAAATCATATTATGGATTCACCCAAACCTTTTGTGATCGATCGGTCTGGCTTGATTGCCTGTCGGTCTGTCCATGAAAGATTGTATTCAATCCCACGGACGCAATTATTGAGATACTTTTTTGTTGTACTTTGGAACAACGACTGGTACACCGAATTTTTTGAACCCCCTCACCTCTATCTGTTCCTACGAAGTCTGATTCCTTCTACGATAAAAAGGTCAAATTTTCAATATTTCATGGTAAAAATTAGTTCGTAATTGTAATTCGACACAGAAATTAAGTTTATCGAATTTGCAACATGTAGGCCTATTTGTTGGATCTCTCCCGGTGGAAGAGTTCTCATAAAAAATAAGCCTTTACGTGTCGCAAATGAAAGGGCTCATGAAAAATAAACCCCTGTATGCCAAGAGTGTGTACTTTTCAATACTTTGTGGTGAAAATTTTCCAATAATACTGAGTTGACATAGAAATTAACTGGACAAAATTGGAACCACATAGGTCTATTTTGTGGAACTCCATCTACATAAGACTTGTCATGGATAGTAAGGCCTTTGAAAAAGGTATTAATTTCCAATATTTTATGATTCAGCAGCCATCTGGCATAAAAATTAAGCATAGGAAATTTGAAGCACATAAGTATAGGTTTCCAGGCCGCACCATATATAGGGGTTCTCATGAAAATTAAGGCTTCAAGAAGAGAGGAAATAGAAAGAGATATTGAGGTTGTGTTCCCAGCCTGACTGAGCACTCACTATAGCGACCAAAGGAAACTCTACCGCACTGAGATTTTAATCCGCGACCACTGACTTGATACTCGTATTTCTTACCTACTTGACTTTTCAGACGCATATATGGCAATAAAGCTTAATTTGTTTTATTTTTTTATGACGAAAACAGAACAGAAAGATAATACAATTTTCGAGAAGTAATACAAGTTTGCTAAATTTGAATCATGTCAGCTGAGGTCATGAGCTTCCTCCGATATGAGAATATTCATGAAAAGTATGGCCTTAGGCCAGAAAATGAGTGAATAAGGATTTTAAGGATTCTAATGGTCGGCGTTGCCTGACTATAATAATGTTTTCAATTTTTCTTTTTTATATTTGAAATATATAAACATATAGTGCAATATGCATCCAGAGCTTGCACGATTAAAAAAATATTAGCATACGGCCCATCTTCCATGTCTACTCACTGCGGATTTATGCACAGACTCAATATATATATATTTATTTATGTTATTTAGCAGCAAATGATAGCTTATGAGATACAGTGATGACTTATTCTTGTGTTGTTGTGTTGAAGACTTTTCTCATTACAACACAAGCCATATTGCTTGGTAGACCAAAAACGTCATCCAATGTAAAGAAAAGTTTTTCACTTTCTTTTTATATATATATATATAGATATATATAGGTATGTATACATATTTTGGAAAGGATATGATAAAAATTCATTTTGTCAATTCGCTTATAATGAGCCGTGAGACTTATTAACATTTGCTTTCAAACTAAATCAGTAAGTAAGTAAGTTTAACAATTAATCAAAAACTTTATTATAAAATATATAATTCAACCTATATATATATATATATATATATATATACATGCACGTAGCACAAACTTGACGTGGGCTCACATTCATGCAATTGCAAGACAATAGCATGAAACTTAATATTTTAAACAACTTGAAGCCAAATGTGCAACAACTGTAGAACAACTTTATGCATGTATTAACAAAATTTATTTCATTGTGTTTGTGTTCTTTCACTGACGACAACAGCGGCTAGCAAAGTGCAAAAAGAAAAAAACAAAAAAAAAAAACAAAACGAAACGAAAAGAAAAGAAAAGAAAAAAACTTTTATTAAGAGAAAATATGTGATGACATTTTCAACACAATTACAATAACACGAGCAAGAACAAGAACACACACAAACTTTCCGCTATAACTTCAACTTATAAAAGTGAATCACAAGTATAATCAACTTTAGTGTATGGAATGTCTGAACGAGGTGTTAATATGCCTGCATATAGGTATAAACAAGAGACGACGATTACATTTGTAAGTATAACGGCCTGTAAACGTGTGCGTATGTGTTCGCGTTTCAGTTTACATATTTCTTTGGCATATACGGGAAAACTTTTTATATTTATTATGGTTTTTAAAAAAGTTTTATTAAAGTTTTCCTAATGCTTGAAGAATTCAATTTAGCTGCGTTTCTTAGACTTATGTCTCCCTTCCAGATACAAAATTGTGCAAATTTTCTTAATTCCTTTTGAAAAACCGTTAAAAAGCGACTTATTTTATAAACGAAAACTTGCATCACGAAATATTGATCGGAATAATCGGCGAAAAGGCGAGCAAGAAAGCCTTCTGCGGCCAAAGCTTTGTCAACTAAGCCCACGTCCAACTTGACAAATTTTCTAAATCGTAAGAAGAACAGTAACATTTAAGAAACAAACGCATAAACTGGATTCAACAAAAGACTCTTGGAAAATCTAATATGCTCTGTAAAGTGTTACATAAGATTACAATAAAAATTGTATTAAAGAATAATCTCTCGTTTTCCCTGAAGGGCTAATGACACTTTACGTCAACGAAGTAGAGAAAATCGAGTCAAACCATTCAAACATTTGTTACGCTTGTAGACGAAAAATGGTAGGCAAATGCTTAAATTTTTCTTACATTATCTGAAGAATACATTTGCAGCAAACGTTTGATGCGATAGCGAAAATGTAATCAAGAACTTGTTTTGCAATATTTGCAGGCAAAGCATAAACACTTTCTAAACACACATTTTCGGAGAAATTGCGGACATAGTACATATATGCTCCCTGCAAAATTTTAAGAAAGCTTCCTAGGTTAAGTTACAGTTCGTCATGCGTCGAGCGTGCGTCTACGATGTTTGCCGGTAATGCGCACTTTATCCTTCCGCACTGTATATTACGCCGAAGTTAATCAACGAACCTCTTCGTCAATTTGCCATTAATCCTTGCAAGGGTGCTTCAGTTCGTTTCTATCCGAAAATTTATATGTTGGAGTTAATATAAAGCGCTTATACTATGCAAAGGATGCAAAAACTTGCTCTTTACGAGAGCCATAATATTAGGGAATGCTCAAAACATCAACCGACGTGCACCAAATTTAAAAAATTTAATTTACTTGTCAAAGATCTTATTATTGTTTAGTTGTTTTCGTCGTCGTACCAGTTAAACTTGCCGCCATAGAAAATCTTGTTTTTCATGAGAGTCCTTTTATATGGTGGGGTCTGAAACGCACAGCTACGTGGTCGAAATTTCGCAAGATTAACTTTTATATTCTACCTTCCTACTATCGACATCATCGTAAAATACTAAAAATTAGATCTTTTTGACATATAAAGATTTAATATTTCTTGTTTGCAACCAGGTCCAAAAAATGTGATAGATTTCATATCACATTATTTTTTTTGCAATCGGTTTACACTTAAACAATAATACAACAAAATAGTTACATTCAAGTGAATTTAACAAATACATGCTTGTTTAGTTATTGACTTCAAGGTTGTAGTGTACAGTAAAGATTTAAAATTAGTGTAGATCCCGTCGAATGCATTTTCAAGAGCATTCCCACTTGGGTCCCGAATTTCATTACATCATCTCAAAAAGATAACTTTAAACCTTGATCTTGAAATGAATCTTAATCGATCGGATCTATCTTAGTTCCTTTTGCATCCGCAAAAACATAGTATGCCCGATACCATAACTAATGTAAGGCATAAGCATTTTACGAAGAAGAATATAATCTAGATAGGATAAAAGGACATAATAGGTTTAAGCTTAAGAGAACGCTGTCAACAAACTTATTCGCATGTTTATTCGCGACCTTCGCTGGCGTAGTGCTGCTTCTATCTCAAAGAAAGTAATAAAAGTTATTGACCTCAAAATTATTAATCATGGACTGCCATAAAGCTGTATGTTAATTCAAGTACAGTGCCTGGCTCGATCCGAAAATGTCTCGACAAAAACTTCTGTAGATGATAATGCTGCACTTCTCTGTATTGATGTTAAGGTAGTTCAAGATGAAATAAAAAGCCAGTAATAACGTTATAGTCGAGCAAGGCCGACTATTAGATACCCTACACCATTTCGCCTAATACGTTTCGATAATAATACGCCAAAATTTACATATTATTTCCATACAAAGGCATACTTTTCATGAAAGCCCGCATATTGGAGGAATTCCTGGAGGAATATGCCGTGGCATCCTAAAAGTAGACGCACGTGATCCAAATTCGGTAAGGTTGATTTCTATGGAAATTTACTGTTATGAACCATAAAAATTCTTTTCGAAAAATTTTGAAAATCGCATTTTTTTCCACATAACGACTTTTCAAAATAGGGCGTTGCGTGGCGAGTCGTCGAAAAAATGGATCGCTCCAAATCATTTTTAATGGCGTTCGTCCTTAGGTCAAAGCACGTCTGTGAGCCAAATTTCATTAAAATAAACCCAAGAATTGTGACGTGTAGCTGGAACGCACATTTACATGAGCAGATAGATATTCAGACAGACAGACAGCAGACAAATAGACTTAGATCGTTCCGAAACTGATTCTGAATCGATCGATTTAACAAAAGGTGGGCAGTCAGCGTCATCAACGCGGTCGACGTCGACAACCAGAAATAGCGTTAGTCGCTTTACTATGACTACAATTCAAGTTTTGCTAAGGAAGAAGTTCTAAGTCTTGGAAATTAGACCAAGAGAAAAGAGAATCTAAGTGGAGTATTGATAAAAAATTGAAATAGAAAACACTAACGGCTCGCACCCTACCATAAAATATTCTATACAACCCTGCAGTTATACATATGGCTGATGATATGGTGATGCAGGCTTATTATTAATGAGGAAATGCATCGTTTGCGTGAAGCAGGCAATTTTTTGCTTTTCGCATTACGATAGTCAACCTTCTCGCATGGTCTGCCTTCGTTCTTCGATACTTTCCCACTATATGGTTCCGAAATCGTCCAATTCGCTCGAGTGCTTTCGAAACTCGCTCGAAACTCAAACAAATGGCATATTTAACCACTTAACACAAACACATATGTCAGCAGAGTATTGCGAAATTAAGAAAAAAAGAAAAGGAAAAGAAAAGAATAAGTAGTCTGTCTGTGTGATGGTATAAATCGACAAATCGAGAAATCTCACTCACTTTCGATTGCCGTAACGCTATCAATACTCAGCTCCATTACGATGTAGATGGAAGTCGCCGGTATCAAGAATGAATCGGCTAATTAATCGAATGTTCGTTTGCCTATTCGATCCGTATCATTGTAATAATGATTTCAATTATATTAAATGGAATAATGCCCAATAAATGAATAATGATGATAAGTGCGTGTTGCATTTATAAAACACAAAGTGAAGAAAAATTAAAAAAAGAACTAAACACAAACACAGATGAAAGTGAATTAAAATAAAATAAATTCATTTATTTTACATGAACAACTTATTTAGTATTTCCGCTTCATTTTGTCTTTCGTTATCATTTTAATTCTTTAAATCTTTCTTTTTCGTATTTTCGTATTTTCGTATTTTCGTTAATTGCACACTCCCTCTTTCTATCCTTCTTTCCTAAATGCTTATCTTGTCAAGAACAAATGCTTAAAATTAAAAGTTATGCTCGCATTGAATTAAAAATTTATTTAACAAAAACTAATTGCATTATTTAAAACTATCTTCTCTGCGGCTCTAAGTATAAAATGTTTAGAGCGAGGAGCAGTATTGCTGTCCGTAATTCCATCACTAGTTTTATAATAATGAATAAAGAAGAGACCGTCTCACGATGGAGAAGATAAACATAAAAAAAAAAAAAAAAAAAAAAATCGGAAATCAATGCCGTTGAATAGTTGTTCTCTCAATCTATCTCTTTTCAACTTATACGCTCTTATCTTAATAGTTTCAATTTATTATGTGTTGATTAAATGTTTTTTTTTTCTTTACTTTATAATTAAATATTTTTGTTTCGAATTTAATTAAATTAACAAAAGGAAGACAGAAAAAAGGAAAAAAAGAATTGATTAATGCCGTTGCGTTCAAATTTTTTATTAGTTTGCTTTGCTATGAAATTCATAGATAGGACGTAGGGAGGAATGATGGACAGAACTATATAAATTTTTAAAATGTTACTTGATTTATTTTATTGAACGCAATAGGGAAGGTATCGTTAATTAAATTCGTTTATGTGCTTTATATTATGATGAATATTATGATGATCAACGCCATCTACTCATTTCGATTTTTACTAAGCATAATGGATGGGTTTATAATTAATTTTGATGATTTTGTATGATTTAATTTTTGAGAAGAAGAAAAATCTTCCAATTACGTGTTCGCGATAACGAAGTTTATTCGTTTTGGAAAAATCGACGAATGTATAAGTAAGTGGAGTGGATAAATGACTTCACTGAAAAGGAAATAGGAAAAAATGAGCTCGCGTTCCTCAGGATAGAGGACAAAGCTACAAGTCATGATAATTTACTTTCGTATGATTGCAGTGAGACACGTTGGTTGCATCCAAACCAATTTCCTTAGCGCAGAAAGGAGAAAAAATGACGTAAAATTGTGTGGTAAGAGAAAGCTTTGTTTATTTCAAACAATAAAAAAATAGAAATGAAATCAGTTCACTCAGTAATTAAATCTCGAAGTTACTTTTTATTTGAAACAAGGTTCTAGACCCGCCGACAATTTCATTTAACCATATATTAAAGTTTACACATTTTTTTTTTTTTTCTTGTTAAAGAGTACGTTTGTTTTTGTAAGACAATGAACAAATCGGAAGTTGCTAAAATACGTATCACGTTTAAATTGATGGTCAGAACTAGCACGAAATTCTGAAGCAATTCGTTCGAACATTGATTTTATCCAAAAATAACATGGATACGTCTGAATGCCGTTCTATATGTGTATCGTGTGTCATCCTAAGAACTTATTGATTGATGTGCTATACAAAACCCAGAAGAACTTGAGACAGACCCATCTCTTATTATACCACTCGATTCAGAACCATTGTCTGAATGCACTTAAAAGTGTCCCTTTGTCGTTTGCCTATGCGTTTGTCTGTCTGTCTGTCTGTCTGTCTATTCATACTACCATGTGGTTTGTACTCAATCTACAGTTTGCAATTTTGAATAATATTTAAAAAAAAAAAGAAGAAATTTTATACACTCACATACTTGAATCCAAAAACAATTACTAGTGCAAATTGCAGTGAATCGAACTCTCTATATAACGCCCTATGTATTTTGGAAAGTTTATTATATAAAAAAAACAAACTTACGATTTTCAAAATTTCTCCAAAAAACTTCTCAAAAAATAGTAGTGCATTGTAGTAAACTAATTTACAGAATTTAGATGGAATAGCACCTTTCTGTAAATCTCCTCCCCCGTAAAAACATACGTACAAAATATTAACCTTTATTTATTTATTTAATCGGCTAAATAGATGACAGATATCCACGTTATACGAAGAAGCTTAAAGTTACATACTTTTTATGTTTGTTGTTGTGTTTGTTGCCCCATGTAGCCCCATCGATAACATTAATAACAGGAAAGAAGCAGTAAACTGAAAGCTACTTATATCGTATATCTTTAACACGCTTAATACCTATTTATATAATTGCTGTATGGGATGCAGTACTTACTGTTCACTGTTATAGTGAGTGGGTTATTAACATTTTGATTCGACTAACCGGATGAGAAAAGGAGAATAAAAGGTAATAATCATCAGCGTTTTTACAAGCAACGTAAAAGTAACTAAAAAGTTCATAGTTGGATCGATAAAAGTGCTAGTTCGTTGATATATAGTGCCTCGACACTCGTTCCTGAGTATTAATATTAATTTCCCTATCTAAAGCAGGCGCCAAAGTTTTCCCCTTCACCAATTCAACCGCAAAGACAACTCCTCACACACAAACACACGCACACACCCACACACACAAGTCTTCGGTTATAAAAAGTTGAGAGATTAATCAATTTCGAACGATTAACATGTGGAGGCAAACTAGAGCTCGACCCAGAGCTCCCAGCCCGCTAACCCGCAATTCTATTAAATCAAGCTCACATTCATAGCTTGGAGACCAAACTATTGACGCCAATTGAAATGAATTGGCCGTACCAAGGCAATGAACGGACTGTTTGTAATGTAAGGATCATCGAATTCATGAGGCGACCCAGAGTTCCTATAGCTTTATTCACAATTGAACGGATATAGAGATTGCGTTACATTTTGGAATCAAAAACCACATCCGCAAATCTACAATATATAGAACATCCTCTATAATCTGTATGTATGTGGCTCTTAAATGCAAACCTCTATAAAAAGACACCAACTCTATGACAACAGTATCTGCCCTGATATGATACAAAATATTGATGTGACGCAAGAACATACTGCTATACGAGCTTGGTCGAAATTTTCTTAAGCGTCCCAGTCTTGCCCGGTAACAACGTTTTAACTTTTTTTTTAGAGTACGAAACATGTCGATTTTTGAATTTTATCTATTTCATCATATATATGATATATGATATCATATATGATGAGTTATGATTAAAAATGAGCCTTGATCAAGGCTCAACTGACATGCTCCGAAATTATAGAAATTTTACAATTTTTGTACCCTACACCATTTGTGGTACAAGGGTATATTAAGTTAATGCGGATCTCTGAAACACTTCGGATAGATCAACTTGTTATTATACCGATCGATTCTGTCTATCCGTCCATCTGCGTTTAGCCAGCAGGTCGCAATTTTGATAGAATTTGATACAGTGAACCACTTTCGCGACCACTTCTCATATAAGATCTTATTCGGAAAAGTCGTTATATCAATACTTGTGTTGCATTTAATAGTGGGCCGTATTTCCCTATAGTGGTTTTACTTATTTTTCATGTATTTTTAATTAAATGAATATGAAAATTTATCCTACACTTGCTATCTGCGTGTTTATTACATATTTCTTAGCTTCAAATATTTCGTTGCTTTTGTTGTTTTTATTGCATTTTTAAAGCGGATGAAAGATTTTTATTTGTTGTTGTCATAACAATAATGAAAAATGCCTCAGTGAACTGAATATCAAAGCAAATATTTCTAAAACGGTTTGTAACCAAGGATTGCTTTTTACTTTTATTAAAATAGACTTAATTAATAAAATAAAACGACATTAGATGGGGACAAAATAATAGCACATTGCATGAGAGAATTTCAACATAAAGACTACTTTGCCAAAAAGTTGTCGTTGTTATTGTTGTTGTTGTTATTGTTGTTATGATTTCTTTTTGTTCTTCCGATTTTTATTATTACGAGAGAAAGGCAAGAAGAAACCTTTCTTGTTGCCGTAGTTCTTGAAGCTGATTTTCTTCTAATTTTGTGAAATAATTGAGGATATTTTCTGTTGTTCGTTTTTCTTAACATAGCTGTGCATTTTTCATTCTAGGTCTTATTTATCCTTTTTATTTCTAAAGCATTCTTCCTTTATTTCTCTTTTTCTACCTCTTTCCCTCCCTCGCTGCTCTCTCTTTCTAAGATAGTACTGTAAAGGTCGCATAGTTTTCGGGTTTTGTGTATTATGATGCGAGCCAATGATAAAAAAGCTTTTGTTCTTCTTCTTATTGTACTTATGTGAAATACTAAAAGTTGCTTAATTGGCGATATTCGCTCCTTAAAGTAGATTATTTATATATATATATATATATATATAAGCATATACATACATATGTAAACGTGCATATATATATATAAACATATTTTATCTGTTTTTCTTTTTTCAACAATAACAACAAATATTGCGCTCCAGAAAGATAGTTATGTAGCCGCAGTAGTTAACTGTCAATGTAACTAAAGAACGTTAACAGCGAACGAAATAAGTTTTACTTAAACATATTTTTGAAGTTGAGCGAAATGTACTTGAAAAACTTTTCAAAAATTTAGTTGTTTTTTTTTCGGTGTGTACTTAAGTGTTGAACTTTCTTAACTAAACTAAATTTTGCGACGATGATAATAATGATCGTTGTAATAACGATGATGATGATGATGATGATAGTGGTAAGTATCTACTTGTTAGCTTAAAAATTGTTAAGTGATTCACGGTCATACTCACTTATTGACTACCAAATTAATTTTCTAGTATGGTCCCGTGTTGTTTTATAAGAAAATTGATTTAATTCGACGATGAAGATTTTGGTTATTTAACGTTACGTTAAATACATCGCATAGGAATGGTTGCTCGACAGAAAAATGCAATCAACAAAGCATCAGAAAAATAAAACTTTTTACTGATTTCTTTATTTTGTTTTCATATTTCGCTATTTTCAAAGCAATGCTATTTGACGTGTGGTCACCGTTCAATTTGTACGCTCACTATCGGCAAATACGATACTTTACGAAGGTGTGTGTAAGACATTCATTCTGAATCATGCTTACACACTTAAACCACACTTACACACTTACAATATCGAACCAAAACATAGATATTCTCTGAAATCATAACAGATTTATAGATACAGACTTACAGATAACGCTTTTGACAGAAATATATAGGTTTAAGTCCTAAAGATTGAGCTACAAGGCGGCCATAAAGAAGACGAATTATATACAACCCATAAATTTCGAATGGCTGATCGATCTAAAAATTTCAATCATGGGAGACCTGCAGTTCTTAATCGTAACAAGCATTTAGGGCTACACCTATATGCGAACTTACACTTATATGGACGTATGGATGGATGTGTAGATATTGATCAGAAAGCGACCGCCATAATTCGTTAAAATCATTGTTGAAACTTCACAAAAATTGCCTTAATTTCATTAAATGTAATCGATATCAGGGATAGGGATAAGACAGTGGGATCCCAAAAACATGATTTTTTTATTATAACATTTACTAAGATAACAAGTGAAGGGTATTAAAGGAACCGAAAATATGCATAAAACTAAACTCTTTCTTTACATTTTAACCCACGTAACCGTACTATTACTGTGTTATATACTATACCATTTGACCACTCGAGCTGCAATGAGAAAACGAAGAAGAAGAACAGTCAGAATCGGAGAGGGATGGAAAGAGAGAGAGAGGTCTGTTTCCTGTAATTGAATATTCCTCAATTAACTTCAATTAAATTCTTGCCAAATTAGAATCAATTTGAACTAATTATTGCTTTTTGAGAAAATGGTTCTTTTCTGTAACATGGTTTTCTTTTTTCTCTTCCTAGAGAATGATAAGCGGTGAGGAGACCAATTGCTATTATATTCAATTTCTTCAATTCATATTTGGTCTTCTAAGAGGAAGAGGAAAAAGAAAACAATAGTACAGAAAAGAACATATATATATATATATATATATATATATATATATATATAGTTAAATGTATATCTGCCCCCTACCTATTATTTCATTGAAATGCTTACTGCATGCAACGAAATCTTTAAATTAAACATCAAGCACATTATTATTTGAATCAAATCAATTCATGGCCCAAAAGCATATCAAAGGTTCTAAATATTTGATTTATTACATCCCTGCTTGGAGTCCCTATCGTCCAAGGTAAAGATGTGATATTTTGTTTTAATTTATTTTTTTATTGCTCCTACCTTACGATTGTAGATGCTAGGACATGTCCAATAAAATTGATAAAATTTACCACTTCTCTATACGAATATTTTATCGATGGATGAATATAATGTTCAGTTGACTCCATCTAAGCGGCCTTTCAAATGTTACTTTCCAAGACAATAAATATAAGATGCATATGGAAGGTGCACTCAAAAAACGAAGCCTTTTTACCACGCCATCAGAAGATGCCGCTTCTAGAAATAGTGATCGAGGACTTCACGAACGATGACTGTACCTCTCCCGTTCATCTTCCCATTTTCATAATGCACCGAGACTGAAAGTTTTTGCGCATCTTCAAAGTCGATCACTCCAAATTATATTTTAAATTTATATGAATCGAAAGAGAAGGCCCCGCACTGCCAAACTATTAAAAATGTTCGTATCTTCGAAATTGTTTAGTCCCATCATCGGCTTGTTATCTCTCGTAACCAATAAAAATTAATTTGTTTTTGTTTCTTTAAATGGTCCCTTTACATATTTCTATATAGAGATTTCGCGAGCACTTGCGCGTAAATAAAGAACATACATAAACAATTTCGGAAACCATCATTCGAATGAAAATTCGACATAAAACTTTATGGTGACTTAATATGTTTTCCAATAAGATTTGATTTACCCAAGAGTCCCGACAACCAAATGTTTTTTAGAAAGTGTTACCCTACCTATCCTACCCTACAGATTTATAAAACGTAAGTGTTCCTTTTTCCCGGCACAGATAAATTTAAATTGAAATCATAATCGTCGATAATAGTCAGCTACAGTTGAATTTATAGGTTATGTAACTTGTTATAAAATTTTTCAGATGAGAGGTAACTACGATTCAGTGTAGCGATGAATATACTTTTCTTACCGCTTTCGTTTCTGCTTCGATTCTGCATAAGGAATAATAATGAAAATCGTACGAAATGAATCACAAATTTTTTTATTATTGCTTTTCTTTTTCTCTTCTTGTTTCTACTCGAATACAAAGCCACTACAATGAAAGAGGAAAGAAAACAAACAAAAACCCATAATTGCTGGGTTGTTTACAACCAGCAGAACAAAACTTGTTCGCAACATTATAATTTTGTCTAATCGATGTAAATTTCCTCTGCAAGTTTTTCTCGTGCATTTCCCTCCGAGAAAGTAGTGAAGTTCTGTTAAAGAAGAAAGAAAATAAAACCACTATGACTACCATATGTTCGCTTCAGGATGAAAGGTGTGTACCCATCATCTGCTTACACCAATGAATGCTTAGCAAAGAGGAAATTGTTGTTGCTCCACTTCTCTTATTCTTAACTATGATTTCAATGAACGAGAGAGAGAGAGACAGAGAGAAAGGATCGAAACTTCTTTCTCGTTGAAACAAAAGGAGTTAGTTTTGTTATTTTGCCATATCACCAAAGTGCATTGCGATTGCCGCCTATTCAAATTACATTCATTCCTTACATATTTAATTTTGTTGATGACCATATTTCCAAATTTGAATGAATAGGTACCGATCGATAAATTCACATTTTTACTCGATTTCCTTTTTGGATGCAAATGCAAATGCAAATGTTATGCAAATAAAGTCAGCATATCATCATCATTTTCTCTTCGGTGGTGCTTATAGACTTGAAAAATTTCATATCGCTTAGGGAATTAATTGGCTGATGACTTTTCGCCAGTCCTACGGGCAAAAGTCGCGTCAAATGCACTAAACTGCTTTATGCTTGTGCTGTGGCTGCTGTTAGTAGCAACTCAAACGATAATTATGTCATATTAAGCTGTCGTCTTAGTACTATGTAGTTAATGTAGTAAAAGTGTCCAATTAACATTGCTTGAGTGAGTACTTGTCGTAAGTTTTACCGTTCCTAGCATTTAAGTTTTTTTTTTTTTATTTTATTTTATTTTATTTTATTTAAATTTATTATTATTGCATTAAATATACATTAAAACATATTAAATTATTTTTATTGCTTCTTACATAATTCTTCTATCCACACTATCTTTTCTGTCCGCATGATGCTATATTGCGCACTGACTTTAATACCTATGCACTTGTTTTCGTCACCCGATGCTGCTTATATCCACGATGCCAGGTGAGCCAGAGTTTAAATATGAAGCGGTACTTGGTATTCCCAGTGAATAGCAACGGGTCCAACTGGTACTACTACTACCCAAGTGGCATAATGAGAGAATCGATATCGTGCGAACAAACCGAACCCCATCGAGCACGTCATTTAAGGCCCCCAAAATTTTGAGTCACCACGAAAGTTCTTGAAGTGTCATTTTCAGCAGTCGTGACGGCGGCATTCTCCGCAAATATTCTGCAAGCAATAAAACTACCTACGGCACTTCTTCTTGAGCGAACTGACTGCCGTACTTCTTAAACGATCGACCTACACAGGTCATAAAGTCGACGCTCATTAAACTTTCCCTTCTATTTGGATTACCCATACCTTTGGGAGCCAATTTTGTCACATAGTATTGCAATGTCCCAGCAGAAACACAGACACAATTACGCCGTGCTATCAGCCACACATGTACTTATGTGACCCGTACGAATCCAGTGAAGCCGTTGAAACTCAGAAACAGAGAAGAAAGTCTTCAAGAAAGTTTTACCTGATGTTTGCATAATTTTTGGTCGTCGGGATCGCACCTCACCATTAAAAATAACGTTGGAAACTCATGTCGGATAAACTTACATAGAGAAAAAACATTGAAGTACATGCAAGCCTCACCGTTTAATACACATGGCGTTGAGCATCGTAACCCTAGTGATCGGCATGGTTCTTTTAGGGAAGTCTGCATTACGTGACATTTACTCACTTTAGCTTTTGAATTATTCGTGGAGTGCCATCGAATTAATTCTCCCATGCGTTTTCAATGTCAAAAAAGAAGTATCGGTCCAGCAATTCCAGACATCCAATCACGTTACTACCTCTCTAGCGATAACTTCCGCTACTACTCTCTATGGCTTCTCCATAGTGAGTTCTAGTTGTTGGGAACCTTATCGTTAATGAAGTCTATCAAGGCCACAACATTTTTGTCATGTAAGCATATAACTGAAAGCCGGAGATCACACGTCCTATACTCATCTGCCTAATATGTAGCATATATGTATTAAGCATAAAACACTTGTCTGCCCATCTGTCACCAATCTATTTATAATGTATTCTGTATGGTGTACCTATGCATATCTCTACAAATTTTTTCATTTACTGCCTGGAGTTGATATATTCATAGATAACACTAACTTGCGTCAGTAGCCCCAACCCAATCCACCCCAAATGCATCCCTTCCAAACTGTCTACTATATCATATGTTCCGTGATATCTATCATATATCTTTTATAGACAATAACACGTATATCATGCTCACTTTCGTCAGCTTCAATTTTAAAAAATCAGCTGAATGAACGAATAGCTTCGCCCATAACTCCTACAATTTAAAAATGAAATAAGAGCCGATAGCCTGTGTTGCTAGTGCTCAAGGTCTTTTTTGCTTACTCTAAGAATTTATTTCATTAGTCTAAATTATAATAATAATAATAATAAAAATAAAATATTAACAGGTATTCTACTATTTTATTGAGTTAACTCTTTGCATACTTTATGTTAACTATTTTCCTGTGTCTTGTTATACATCCTTTAGATACGCGTTAGGGTGCGATGAAACTTAAATTACTCCGTAACTTATTTATTAGCGGAGAAATAATTATACTATAAACGTTTGAACGACAGTGGCTGTAAATGCCTTTGTCGTGTCAGCTGATAAGACTATCGAGATTAAGTTTGCAGGAAATTTATAAATAGCCTGATGTTCCTTTACATGCCCCGCCAACCTATAAAGAGAACAGCTTTGACTTATTAGGAAAATATATAAAAAAACAAATGAAAACCGTATAGTGGGCCAGGGACCACCCTTAAATAAACTACGTCACTTCATTTAATACAGTTAGCGATCGAAAAAATACTCTCATCCCAATCATTGTCAATAGCGTTCATTCTTCGGCCAAAACGTGCCGGTGTACCAAATTTCATCACAATATTTCAAATATTGCATCCTATAAGTTGCACACAAAAATGCAAGAAGGACAGATGATCGAATTAGCAGACGGACAGACAAGATTCAGAAAATGATTCTGAATCGATCCGTGATCCCTGTTATCAAGGATTGATCTATCTCAAGGTCTTCTGGTTGTTGTATACCTGTGGGGCAGGGGTGGTCAACTTTTTTCATAAACGGGTCAGTTCTAATTTTCATGTCATGGCGGAAGCCAGAACAAGGTCCAACTATTATTAAACATGTGGCATTCCCCGTCAATCTTTTTCTTGCTGCATAACTAATTTTATGGCTTAATGAACAAAAAAACACAATTAAAAATTTAGTTGCGACATAATTGAGCCGCTAGCGTGGGCAGGTACAATCACTTTGTAGCATCACTATTTGTAAGCAGATATTGATCGATTGATTAACAGATAGTGGATCATTGGAAAAACAAATAATGCAATGTTGTTTTTTACACTTTTTTTTTTTGCTCTTACGCAGCTTATCATAAAGAGACGAGCATATAGTTACGTATAAATAGAGTCGCATAATTTGCGCCATTTATGCGTTAAGTGCGTCAAGTTTTACTCGATAAAAAGGAAAGGAAAAAAAGTTAAATGTTGACATGACCGTCTCCATAGCGAGCCTTAGGGAAGCGTCATCGACTCAAATCGCGTAGGCTTCCTTTTTTCATTTTTTTCCCTTTCCCCACTAAGTTCAGGACATTGTTTACGATTTTTCATAAATAATACGATAAATATTGTTACGAAATTCGCTTTTCTCGATACTGTTCGAATCACTAGATCGCGGATATTCTTTTTAAGGGACATACACTTGCACGTTTCAACTTCAAGTTTCTTTATTTACAATCAAGTTCTCTAAGTGTAGGACTATTTGCATTTTGTTTTGGCAATACCCTCGACTTGTCAACTCTAATATTCGTTTAGGACTGAAACTTTCTTGTCCGACTGATTCTGCCTTTTTCAACTAATCTATTTACACACATTTTTACAAGTATACTACTCTTACTTAAGTTCATGGCTTCATTTCTAATCCGTTAATCTGCTTTTCCGCTAATCGTTTTCCCCGGCCGGCAGTTACATGACGCGCCGCGAATGTGCACTTGGATTTCCCCTCTCTAGGGAATTTATTATTTCGGCAAATCAAATAGTTGGAATGAACTGGATTTGGGATACCCGTAACAATATTATATGATTGTTATTATTATTGTTGTTGACTGCAGCGATAATTATTTATGAAAGCAAAGATTTGCTTATAATTTCGAAAAAAGAGTGTTACACAACATTGACCAAGTAGATATTTTCAGGTTATGATGAATGAAAACCATTTACTAAATATATTAGAAAAAGCTCTGTAAAATAAATGGCGTCGTCGCTCTCCTACCTGGTCCAAAACATCTGGACTTATTGGAAAAGTTAAAAAAAGTGAAGATGCATATACATAATTATAATATAATTTCCACCATTTGTAATGCACACGCAGTTTACATGATTATGCTGAATATATTAAGATTTTGCATTTCCTTTTATTATACCAATCGTTTCGGAAGCTTAGCTTTGCTGTCTATTTGCCTATCTAATATCTGTTCATGCATTTTCTTCTCCACGCGATAATTCTCAACATTTTCACGATATTTTATTGACATCTACTGCGGATGTATCGGATATATCGATTGACGCCGATTTTTCAATTTTAATGCAAAAAGGATTAAAATAAAATATGCGATTAAAAGTTGAACAGAAGAAAGAGCACGAATGTATGAATATTCCTCATCTAGACTGCGCGTAGACCGTCATTCGCATTTTCATATGAATGTTTTCATAGCTCTAACATAAGTTGTGCTAAAAACTGAAATATATTTGGCCGACGAAAATAACATGAAATATAATTGACATTGAGTAGTGTAGACATTTCCTTAGTAAATACTAAAAACGTTCTTTTTTCCGTTAACCTGCATTATCCTAGAATAACATTCAATTTATAGTGTTTTGCTGTAAATCTGGCTCCATATGTGGTCGTTGTTATAAATTTTGCACCGCATGTGATGCATCGCCAAATATTTTAGAGGTGCTTGTCTATGCTAGCCTTAACAGAAATCCACCATTGGCAACATGTGCTTTTAAAATATAATTCAACCGAATAAATTATAATACTAGAGGTCTCTGTCCAAAGAAACTATTTTTGTAGAGAAAAACTGTTGGTTATTCCTACTCTCGAGAAACGGATTCAACCTTTTACAATTTTTACGCTATTTTGCGGGACTTGGCAAATCATCGCCTGAAAACACAATGAAAATTAAGGCAAATAACATAAGAAGTGTACAAATTTAACAATCGTTTCTATGCCATCAAAAACATAGGATTCACAATAAATATCAAAGTTCCTTGATAGATTCTACATTTACAGTAATAAACGAGAAAGAATGTAATTTTGCCGTTTTGCATATATCTTTTAATGATTATTTTTCATATATTTAGTATATACATAACCGGTTACTATTTGGTTCACACCAATTACCTAATTACTTTTGCCAAAACTAACACACATGGATTATAATTTTATATTTACATAAATTTCTTGCTGCCGGTTGTAAGAAAATTTCTGTTGGAATTTAGAAAAATATATTAAGAAAAAAAGAAGAAATATGAATCAAGCAGATGTAAGCAAATTAATGTCACAATTGCGAATTTCAATACAAGCAAACCACCGACATTTAAAAAATCCGCAAGGACCAGAAGGTAGATTGCTGAAGCTACGCAAAACGGTCACAGCTCTCCTTAAACATGAACGTATAGAATTGTACTATAATCGAGCAGATGAAGCTCGAGGATATGCTGAATTGGTAAATATAGGAATATTTTAACGTATCTCGTATGTGTGGTCGAACTCAATATGGTTATTGTTATAGTTAATTTCTAATGCCATCCGTTATGGGGATCGTCACATAGCTACCATGGAGTTAGCAGATTTTTGGTTGTTAGAAAAGCAATTAGTTCATAAGTTATTTAAAGTGTTGGTGCCGCGTTTTGAGAATATCAGTGTATCCTATACCCGCATGTATAAAGCACCAAGAGATTATCCGGGAATGTACTACAAGAAATCTGTGCTGGAATTGAGAGGCAATCCTTACCCGTCATTAATACCGGATTACTCTCACAACCGTACCTTTTTACATAACATACTGTTGGACGAAGCTCGTAAGGACTACAAACGTGAAAAATTCGCCGAAATAGCCAATAAACTTAAAGCGCAAAGTCCAGGCGATACAAATAAAGAATCAGAAACTAAAACTCAGATACAAGGGACTACATAAAGTGTATATAAAACAATAAATTAAATTAATCATTTTTTAACTAATGAAGATTGTTAAAAGTAATTTGTTTAGTTTGTTTTTTGCCTTTATATCATATGGAACATTATTCATTACTGGCAATGCCTTAGATATCAGCTGGTTGTGCTTTAAATATCTGTTAAGGTAATGACAGTAATAATAATAACTGGTGGAAACTCTGTAGCATTTGTGTTAATTCCACTTACTTAAAACAAATTAAAGAAAATTTATTTCTATTAACTGTTTCGCGATATGAACATAGAGGACGATTCGGAAAGTATAGGTGAAAATGTGTTTTACTTCGAGAGTGACCATCTGGCTTTAAGAGGCAATCGGGATTATACAAATATGGTACGCACCATATCAATGCTAGAGGCTCAAAAAGTTCGGGTACATCAGCAAATCGAAGAACTCGGTCTGACCAAAGCGCGGTACTTGGACGATCCGCAATTATTTTTGGACAAACTAAAAAGTGGAGAAGAAATTATAGCGCCAAATTATATGACTATAGTGAAGGTAAGTTCTTAATATTTGTGTGGTAACATTTCTAAGTCCATGTTAATTATTGATCGCTGCATAAGGTACCTGAAATTGGTAGTTATAAAAATAATGCATCCCAAGAAGTAAAGGCAAAGCCAGAGCCTAATGCAGAATCAGATAATGTAAAGAGTTTGCCATATATAATTAAAGAGACAGTTAAGCCAGAAACTCGTTTATGGACAGTCGAGGAGCAGAAACGTTTAGAAGAATTGCTCATAAAATATCCCGAAGAACGCATTGAAATGCACCGTTTTAACAAAATCGCCAAGGAATTGGGTAACCGCACTGCTTTGCAGGTTTGCAGTCGTGTACAAAAATATTTTCAAAAACTTTGCAGCGCTGGTATGCCAGTACCAGGGCGTATACCGAAAAATCGTAGATGCATTCAAACAAAAGTAAAGCATCACTACAGGCCATCAACATTCTTCCCCTCGCATAATGTACCGGTGCATATCCCAGAAGATGAACATGCTTTTGACGATTTAATGAATTGTAATGCAAATAAGCCATCAGAAATAAAATTTAAAACCAGAGCGGGATTATCTGATATTTTCGATAATGATGTTAAAAGCGAATCGATCATAGAGGAACAGCAACAACAAATTCTAAATATGTTGAATGTGATCAAGCAAGAAAAGCAAACGACGAACGAAGGTTATAATCCTGATCCTTTGGCGTCAAAATGTGAATCCTGTAGACTGGCTTCAGTTTCCCGCATTCGTTGGCACTGTAACACGTGCTATTGCTACTTAAACGTCTGTTCGGATTGCTTAATTTCCCAATTAATTGAGCAGAAATTCGAACATTTATCGCACGACGTTGTGACTGCGAGTGAACCTTGATTAACAAACTTGTAACATACGCTCTTACAATAATTAATTTTGATATTGAAAATAATGAAATGTACAAATTGTGTAAGAATTTTAATTGTCAATTTTTGAATCTTTGCTACAATTTTCTCCAGCATTCTCGAAAGGCCATTGTTTTTTAATTTTATAAATTATTCGAATTCACATTAGACAAATTTGTTAACTCAACAGTGACGAAAGGTTGCATATTAATTCCCTACTCGTTCTGCAATATTTGAAGACGTAAGAAACTTTACAATATATATATAATATATACTTGGTCAACTTTGTTGGAAATCTTAATTACAAAAAATTGTATAGAAACTTATGAACTTGGGACATTTTTTTAGACATATTCCACAGGCTATGTACGAAAATAAAAAAAATAAAGTCTTCCCAATAGTTAAAACACTAAACCTAAAAAAGTTCGGGTCATTATCCATTTTAAAAATCCTTCTATTTACTAGAGTGACCAATAAGAAATTTTGACTTCGAACTCACCTTCAATCAGAGCAACTTCAGTTTTATAATTTTCTTAAAACTCTACGTTTGTTCATTGTTTATGGACGCTTGCCAATGCAACGCCATACTCTTGCGGTGATTCACAACGAATTTATTGATTTTCTTTATTCTTAAGGTTGCTACAGATTGTAATAGCAGCTTTAAAAGAATAGACCCAAATTCCTCAATGGCTGACTTTTCAAGAGCAAATCAGCGCGTTATATCAGTGCAGCATGATGACATACTGGACGATTGGGATCAAGCAAATAAGCTAAACTTTAGCGCAATCAAAATACAATGGTTTTGGTGCTACCAATGTAGAAGAATCTGCAACTTAATTTTTTAGGTAGAAGAATAAAAACCGACGTTGTTTGGACAGGACATGTATTCGAAGTATCGAAAGAGACAATTCAGAGCCTTGATTCTTTAAAGCGATGCAAAAAGTACTTGTTTGTCGCCGATATCAGTGCAATTTCTACTGTCTGTATTCGGCGAGTGGTGGGGTGAGTGGGAGCCTTAAAATCTTACTTAGAGACCTTAACCGCATGCAGCGGAAGGGTTAAATCCTCGAAGGCGAGAATGTCTAAAATTTTTCAATCCTCATTTCTGTTCTCTTTCCTGATCAGCAATGCGACCCTACGTGTAAGAGACATCTGCTGGGTGGCTACCCATATTAGAAAGAAGGCATCTATTAACAAATAGCATTGAGCATAACGTTCCAATTACTTTATTGCAAAATGAAGGCATTAATTTTTTTACCTTGCAACTATTAAATCTGTTTAAGAAAAGCAAGCAAGTCAGCGCTGCGTTTTCGGATCAAGGTAGTCGTCCCTATAAACACTGACCCTTGCCGATTAGAATCGTTCAGCTCATTAACTGACTCATTCTATTTTTTGTATTTACCAAAAGTAAAAAGAAAAGTATTATGTATTATAAAATATAAATTTTCCGGTGGCTGATAATATCTTAAATACTGAAAGAATCCTATTAATAATGTTTGATTTTCATGGAAGCACCATGTACAATTTCTATTTTTATTTTTTTTTGTCCGCCTGAGTGGCCGAGTAGGCAATAGTCTCGATTAGCAATTCAATAGTCGTGGGTTCAAATCTCAAGTGCGATGGAGTTTTTATAATAATAATAATAATAACAATAATAATAATAACAATAATAGTAATAATAATAATAAAAATAAAAGCCGAAAGCCTTAGATGCTAGCGCTTTAAGACATTAGTCTTAGAATTTACTTTCTGGCTAAATTTATAATAATAAGAATAAAAATAATTTCTATTTTGTTTTTCCACTTTTTTAAAAACATGGAGTATGACAGATTTCGGATGAAAGCAAATAAAGCTCACTCACAATGTTATATGGAATATTAATTCTATTTTTTATTTTCCGTCTGTATCATGATAATATCATAAGTTTAGAAACAATAAAAAACCACTCCCAGTTCCAATTTTCAAATCAAAAATACTTTGGCCACGTATGTGCACAATGCACATTTAATTCAATTATAATCAACCAATTTTCAAATTCCAATTATTTTTTTAAAGTAATATAATGGCGATTACATACGGGGCTCCTTTACAATATTTCATCATGCATATGTGCTTACGTTTATTTTTTTCAATTGTTTCTTGAAATGTATGCCAATTTCTTTTATTTTTTTTTTTTTTGGAAGAGAAATTTCGCTTGTCTATTTTTTTATTACATGGTTTTTCTTTATAATTAAAAACCGATAGTTGCTTTTCTTACTTTTACATGCGAAAAATACCATATGTTGAGAATAGAGATGCCTTCAAAATATGGTAACACCACGTACTCGCGTAAAACTTTTGTCATGAAGTGAAGAAAAACAAAATTATTTATATGTTGTAAAGTTTTTCTTAAAACTAAATTAAAACTATTAAAACTGAATGAAATCTGTTAAAACCAGAACCAAAATTGTTAAAGGTTTCACATTAATCTCAATTCGTTATCTCGTTCACCTTACTCGCAAATATATTAATAACATTTAAATGAAAAATAGAAATATTTGTCACTTTTTTTTATATTTTTGAGCGATATTAAATTTGTATTGGCACAAAATTAAATTAAAGTATTAATTAATGAGCATTGGCATTATTACTCTCATTAATAACTGTTTGCTAATTTCAGCACTCAGCCAGTGCTCAACATGCCCAACATTTTGCAGATTACGAGATCGTGAAATCCAGCATATGCTCTAAATTGAGAATTAAAAACACTTGTCGACGCTCGGATAAATTGATTACAAATCTGAAAATGTACAATTTTTGATATTGAGGATTATAGGTTCGCTTCAACACCTACTTTATGACCGCAGCAAATATAAAAAATTGAAAGAACATTTTCATACTACGTCTTTTCACTTTGGAAGACTTTCCGTTAAATTTAAAAAAAAAAAATGCTCGAGCCTTGCTTAATACAGCAACTATGACAAGCGGTTTGGTTTTTCGGTAAACTTTTTATAATAAAGAACGTCAGCAATGCAATGTAAATACGAAAAAAAAAATTATATTTAATCTTACGATTTTTTTCTCACATCACATATCGTACGGAGTATCCTTCATACTACTATTCGTCGGTGATGTCCTTTCGTGTAAGTCGCGTTGTTGGTATTGAAAGCTTTGTGTCGATACCATAGGGACAATATTCCATGGAAAGTTATTTTGGGTAATCGGCATTTCCGTAGAATTACCATTTATTGGTCACGTGGACGTTGTTGATGAGGCATCGTTATATTGAAAGGAACCATAAGCATTGTCTTTAGCTTGTGAATTATTAAACCGACGATTAAAATGTTGCTGCTGTTGCATATCAGTTTGAGTAGATTGATGTAAAATAAAAGCGTTATTGGTTTGCTATTAACTGCTTAGAGGCGTAACTATCGAAGCAACTATTACCTGAAACGAATTAGCTATACCCGTAAAGGTTACAGATTTATTGTCAGAGAGCGTTTGAAACTGTTGTGCTACATTAACATTATTAATCTCATTCTCTCTCGGATTACTCTCAATGCATCAGTTTCTTTTTACTCTTGACAAAATATAAACATATGCACAATAGCCGACCGCATATATACATAGATTCGATGGAGATGGCGTAAGTAAATTATTCCCTTTAGAAAGAAAAAATGTTCTTTATGTCCTACTATTACTTAAAAATTTATGTCTTTTTTGTTTTTTTTTAACAAGGTAACAAATTGTTCTCATTATGTCAATACTTAAAAGCTTACTTATGAAATAAATGTTGGTCTTAAACGTTAGCAAAGCAATAAACCAAAATGTTAAGATTTTTCTTTATCCTAAACTGTAATCTTAAAATTATTCTATTCCCTCCATTTTATTCTCCTTTATGATAGACTTTGCTGTCTGAGATATTGAAGTTTCGCCTTCACGCCCTGTTCTCCGTTTTATGCGTAACCATAAATGTTTGTAAGGATTTTCTAACTTACTGGGTGTCTTTGCGCATGCTACTGGAACCATGAGCAAACTGAGACCACGGAAAATATTTGCTAAATACTTTTGAAAACGCGTAGCAGGTCATGTATGTATCATATATTGAATTTAGAAAAATATATACGCGAATGGATATTTAAGCAAATAAAAAGATGTATTCATTTTTCATTCAGTATTTTTATGTGTGCATTATAATTGTTGTAAATTTAATATTCAGGTGTTTTGTTTTGATATTTTTACTTTTTATGTATTTATGGATGAAAAATATCCATTATCGAACGTAATAGGGTAAACACCGTAACCTTTCGATTTTCGGTAAGATTCGGTATCCATCCAAAACAACGTCTAGTCATTTCAGTAGCTACAATTAGTGCTGCTGAACTATCCAGAATCGTTTACAGCTCTCCTGTTGAATTCTCCTAAATTTCCGTTAATATTGCTATTAAAAGTTTGCATGCACTACTACCTGTTTCTGTATAATTGCAATTGACTTTCTCCGAGATTCTCTGGCGCCTTCCATAGTGCTCGCGTTATTATCATCAATGAAAAGTATTGTGGTCGTTTGTGAAAAGATCTACTAGTGTGGATCCGCCTTTCAGAAAAATTTCACATAGAGGGCACAGTAAAGGCAACAATACCCGGGTGCTTCGCAGTTCTCGGCGGAGGAATTTCGTCCTAATCATAAGGACTTTCAATTTAGTCATAAGGAAAATACATCAAATCATAACGAATTTCAGTCTAATCATCTAATCTTGATGGACACTTTATTATGTTTTAGAGAACGGAGACCATTACATAAAATTTAAATTTGGTAGAGGAATATAGAATAGGACAAAACCGTATATAAAGATTTATTTTCTCATTAAACCTTATAAGCAAAAATCTACTACGCATTTGAGTTTCAGTGAACGAGTAATACTTATAAAGGAAATTGTACGGATTAGACAAAATTATAATCCTACCAACAATTTTATTCTGCTGCTTGACATACGTATGTCATCATGTAGACTCACAGATCTATAGGCTTATAGAAAATTGCCGAATCGAAGCATCATCAATTAAATGATTCAATTAAGATCAGATATATGTAACGTACAATTTAAACTCTACATTAGAGTAAGTGCTAAGCATTAGTTTAAGTGTTAAGCGGGATGAGAAAGATACGAGAAATTCAAATTCAAATTTTGCCCTTCCAACTTGACAAGTAAAGTGTAAGAACGGAACTAGACCCCGAATGTGAAAATCTGCTTGATTTTAGTGAATTTGGCGCTATAGCCACAGCGGAAGAGGTAATAGCAATATATCCAAAGGTGATAAATGAAAAGCACTCGTTCAAGTCCTTTAATGCTAATTTAATCAATCCTAGTGAACAATTTTATATTATTTTATAAAACAAACTATCCGTGACGGCTGGAAAAAACGTAAAAAATTAAGTGCTTGCTTAATGATGAATGCCTTATAAGACCTTTCGCGTTTTAATTATAAAACAAAAAGTTTCAATTTATTAAGTGAACAAAAGTATCTTACGTTTCTTTAATATCAATCTGAAAAAGTAAACGGCGAAATTGCGCAAAAAAGAAATATGAGATATGGATGCTATCAAGATATCAATATAATGCAATACAGAGAGATGAAGCGCCTCATTTGCACTTTTTTAATTTTATTTAATTCAGGATAAAACAACCAAAAGCGCAATGAGTTATTGAAGCATTATGTACTCGAGGTACGCAAGAAGCAATAGCAGACTTCAAGTTATTGTAAAAATATACTGCAGAGCTGTTAGGTAAGATTACGTTCAACGTGATTTGCATTAGAAAATTTAAAGTCTTTAAATTGTTTGTTTAAATGCAGGAGCCGGATTAAAAAGATTGCTATTCACACCAAACTGTTTTAAATAATGTTATTAAGCATCGACTGGTTATTAGCTAGTTTTTTATGCGAATAAATCAACAAACATGCTTGGCTTTGTTAACGAATTTAAAATTTTTACTATCCTGGAGATATGTGCAGAGATACACAAATTTGTACCTTATGTAGTTTCTGTTTCGTTTCACTTTGATATAAAAAAAGTACTTTTCTTATTTGAATCGTATTTCTTCATTCTCATAAAAAATTTAAATAGTTTTATTTAAGAGAGCGAACAAAAAAAGTATTCAAGAGGAATATATTTCTTTGCATAAAAAGATTGCCTTAAAATATCTCAAAATTATCTCTTCTCGTTATATACGTTTGTGTTGCTGTGAGAAAAAGTTATAAGAGAATGCTAACCCTCTATACTAACGCGTTTATGTATTGTAACGAAACGCTCTTCTCTATAAAGTTCGTATCACTAGACCGTGGTTTTAATTATAAGCAGCTTTTAAGGGTAGAAACTATTTTCACTATTTTCTTTTTCTCACAACATTCTTGGCTTCCCTTTCTTTTCGACTGATTTCATTCTCCTCAAATATTCTGCTTATATAAGCAAGTCATAATTACAGTTAATCATAATTGATTTGTTTTCCGTAAATCTTTTTCGTCGGCCGGCAGCTGCATACCACGTGCACTGGGGTTTCTTTCCATCTCTCGGAAATTTGTTTTCTGGAAAAATTAATTAGTTGGCGTAAAATTAGAATTAGGATTTCCGTAACAGTAACATAGGATTTAAAGAATTCTGTATTTCGGTACCGGCACGATATTAAGTTTTCGGTGAATGTGGCCACACTAGATCGATTTGTTTTCGTTTCGAAGATATTATTAAAAGAGACCATATCATATCCTTTGTCGATTTGAGATTCAAAATCGATTTGGCTATGATTGTCCGAATGTCCGTTCGTTTGAAGGCCTATGACTATTCTAAAAATTCAAGATGCATACTAATTCTTGGAACATTTGTTCTTAGTAACTGATTTAAGAGTGTGTTTAAAAAAGTGGTTGCGATATACCCATAAATAAACTAAGAGAGTAAATCTGCAGAAAATTTGCAATTTTTCGGAAAAACATGAAAAAAATCCTACGACTTTATTTGTAGACTATGTATAAAACGCAAACTTGCTGTTTTATATTATATATATATATATATATATATATATATATATATATATAATTATAATTTAGTTTAAGGTATTTATAGAGTGAAAGTAATTACGAAATACAAGTTAAAAGAAGGTAAGAAAAAATATGTTGATCAATTTTAAATATCAATGGCAAGACTTTATGCAACATTTTTCTTTTTATCGCTTTACTCATTCATTTGTTTTATTCAATTTGATAAAAGTTATGATACACATGTAGCTGTGTGTCGTTATAACATGCATAAAACTTTTTTCACTCACTTTATGCCAATCCTTTGCCCGATGGCATCTTTGCAACTTTACCGGCGCTTTGTCTTTTCTCTTTTATTATTTGCGTGTAGTTACAGTACAGCAGTAACAAGCATGCTTATATGTATGTATAAAAGTTGTATCGTGTTAATTTCTGATTTGTAAAGCTTATCTGACAATCTTCAAAACTTAACGTTATGTCGTTTATAATGAGTGCCGTGTGTGCCATTATCTGAGATCCTGAAAAAAACACAGTTCATATTCGTTTTGCTTTTGTTTTAAACCGTTTGTGAAAGAGAGCCGTATGTATTACATTTCTCTTATTAACGGTTTTTTGCCTTTTATTGCTTTACTACTTCCTTTCGAGTTTATTGTTCAGTGTTCTTTGGCTTTCAAAAGCGTTTAGAAAAGAATAATGATGCCCTTGATGAAAATTTTGTTGAAAAATCATTACCACCGTAGGATAGAAATTCAGTAATTTTCAGCGATTATTCCCAATCATCTATAACAGGCAAAAAATTGCGGCAGAGAGTCCTTTAAACACTGCTCGTGTGTACACGATTCAGGCTCTTTCGCTTTCAGTGGGTATCAAATATGGATTATTTACTAGTCGTGGCAATGGTTTCGGCAATGGTTCTATGACGCCTATATGGTTAATGGAAAACTATTTTTCAATTATAATCTTCAGCAATATATAATGGCTTGCCGTTTTGCCAACATTTTTACCGCCATTTCTCCGATTTTGAACAAATCGGTCTATGATAAAATTTTGCTTTCTTAATATTTCCCGATGAAAGTTCATGAAAAATAGTACAGTAGTAGTCACATATTATACGGTCCGTATCACTAGATCGTGAATATTATTTTCAAAGGAAATGCACTTCAAGCTTCTTTATTTACAATCTGTTCTTTAAGGCTAGGATTATTTACATTTTACTTTGGCAACACTCTCGGCTTCTCAACTTTAGTATTCTTTTTCGACTCAAATGTTCTCGTATGACTCAATGTTCTCTTCCGCCTTAACTGTCTTCCGCAAATAGTCCACTTATATACATTTTTACAAGCATGTTACAATCACCTAACTTCATGGCTTCGTTTTTAATCCGTTAACCTGCTTTTCTGCTAATCGTTTTCCTCGGCCGGCAGCTGTATGACGCGCCACGAATATGCACTAAAAAATTTATTACTTACGGAAATCAATTAGTTAGCATTACATGGATTTAGGATTTTCGTAACAATACGAATGCTTTTAATTTGAATGAATTCAGATTATTTTTGCTGAATGCGTTTTCATAAAAAAGAGTTCTTAAAAAAAAAAAAAAAAACAAACGTTTATACCGTAAAGAGATCTAATTTTTTCGTATTTTATAGTGAAAGTTAGTCCAAAATTCTGATCCGACATAAAAATTTACTTACAAATCGAAACCAATTGGTCCCATTCCATCCATATATGATTCGCAGATTGGTCTCATTTGTTCTTGGGAAAGAATGAAAGCCAGCCTATACCGCAAAAAGGTCTAATTATTTTTAGTATTTTATAATGAAAGTTAATCGAAAATCCTGATTTTTGTCTGAATGGGGCCAATGCGTGAAGAATAATAAGTTTTTTGAAGAAGAAGAATAAAGTAAGCTTTTGTATAATATGGTGGTGCAAATAATTGTGTAGGGTACTTAATGGATTGTCTTGCTTGATAAATGAAATGAAATTCTTTGGCATTGTTTTTATGTTTTAATAGAAAACTTTTTTTTTTTTTATTATTTATTAAATAAATAAAATTGTTTACAATATTAAATTTTATATTCTTACATACATATTTTGTGTGAAGTTATGTACGCACTGGATGGGCGGAAGCCTGTTTAAATATATATGAAAAAATTTAATGTAAGTTTTGCTAAGTACAAACGAATCTAAACCAATTGTTATCGCAATCTAAAGCGTCCTTTAATAAGGATGAGATTAGAAAAAAAGTACGGGAAAATACTTTTGAATGTTGCCTACAAACAACTTATATTTGTCAAAGTGTTTAAATGCATGCCCGGACAAGATAAGTTTAAAGTTAACATAACATTATGTAAACTTCAAATATTTATTTATCATAAATAAAACGATATTTTCTATAGAAAAGTTAAATATGCGCACTGGTTGAGTACATACATATAAACATATTTATATATTTATTTTAACACAGCTAATAAATTAATTTTAATAATACTTATACATATGTATCTTCAATAATACTTATACATATATGTCTTTTGTACATGTTACATGATACATACGTTCCTTAGAAAACTGTGTAAAAAAATCGCGTAAAAAAAAATACATGCGTCATATGGTAAATTTAAGGACATGATCTTCGCCTTTAAAAAATTGTGTAAAATACGAAAATTCTAAATATTTTCCTAAAAAAATAATATCAAAATCCCTATCAGGTATTTATAAAACAAAAACAATTCATTTTTATTATAAAAAAAAAATTAAGACCAGTGTGCAGTGAAAACGCAGTCCATAAATGCAACATATGCAAAACTTAAATTGAAATGAAGAATAAGAATCAACTTCCCAAGCGTCACGTTTATTACGGGCCGGATAATCAACAAATGAACTTTATGAACTTTATTGAAATTGTTGAAGTATAACGGGATAAAGAGAAAAGTGATTAGGAAATTCGGATATGAAAAAAAAAAAAAAAGCAAATAATTCGAATAAAAAAGTGTATTTGTTGTTATTGGTGAACAGCGTTCAGCGAAAAGGGACTTGGGTTTACATACATACTTAGGAGGTTTTCACTGGGTGTTGAATTAATTTTCTTCGTCCACACTTGATTCATCATTCCATATACCCTTTCAATATATAGCCGCGAGCGATTATAGTCACCATAAGCTAATGCATCTCAAAACATTGTTACATATTTTGCATTCGTAATCGCTTAGGTAGGAGTCTGGCTTATAGTGACCGCACTAGAGCTGCTTGCGATGATTATTTATTGTATTCTCTTCCGTATGCAGATTCAGTCAAGCGTTTTAGTTAATTACGCCCTTAACAAGGCTACAGTACTCTTTTACTAAACGTCAATAAGAATATATATATATATATATATATATATATATATAT
>CCAG010012457.1:0-12303 GCA_001077435.1 Glossina morsitans morsitans
GCTTCTACGCTACGAACTAATGTACCTTAGCGCTTGGATCCTAGTCTGCCTGGAAACCTATATAAGTGAGCCCTAAAACAACCATGACCGTTCATTATCTGTGTTAGACGGATATAAGCTCTATCTGCTGCATATTCAAGCAGGATCTCATATAAGCCGGTGCCAACATCTAACTTTGCTCAACCTGCTCCGGCGCTTCTTCCATTCTTCCGCCAAGTACCGTTTTGTGGGCCGTCTCGCCACGTCAACTGACAGGCTGTGTAGTTAGTTCGACTTTATAAATGGATTCTTTAGCCCGCAAGTCGACTGGTATGATGCCAGCGATAATCAATCCCGCATTTTCCGACAAGGTAGGATATACGGCACAAACCTCTAGAGCGTGTAGTCGGTGTCCAGTCTGGATGCCTCTTGCCTATTATGGTATCTCGAGTGCCTTTTCCGAAATGGGAGAGACATGTAATATCGTCGCTCTTACCACTTCTGTCATGGAGTTTCTACGGTGTTGCTTAGGACCACGCATGTTAGGTATTAGGCTCGTCAGTGATTCTGTT
Source organism: Glossina morsitans morsitans (assembly GCA_001077435.1). NCBI lineage: Eukaryota > Metazoa > Arthropoda > Insecta > Diptera > Glossinidae > Glossina > Glossina morsitans. The sequence continues at coordinate 552 of CCAG010012457.1, forward strand.
ATATCCGCAGTTTTCTAACACTTATATCGCAGGTGCTGTTTATATGAGAGTCTGCAGGCGCTCAGCACCGCCAGATATTTTATGGCGTCTTGAGACTGTATCCTAAAATCTCCAACTTCAATGGCAACTTTTGTAGCTTTTTCCTTGAGATTTTTAATACCGCCTCTGTCTTCTCTTCTATAAGATTTAAATCAACTGACTGAAGACATCTCCTAACCATATTGGTCGTTCTATTATCTATAGCGGTGATTTCCTCTAAAGCGTTGGCTACGATTGTCATGGCTATACCGTCAGCAAACCCCATGGTGGAAGCTTCCCCTGGGAGAAGCAATCTCAAAATATTGCCAAACATCGCATTCCGTAATGTGGGGCCTATAACTAATCCCTGCGGCAATTCTCCTGTGACCAACTGTCCTCTACACCTTACTTCCCTTTGATATTGAAATTTTCTGTCAGTAAAGTCGGTAGCCACGATATTGGTAAAATAATAATAATAAATCTTCTTTCCTGCTGGCTAACTATCACAAAGTACCAATTTGCTGAGTTAAATGCATTTTTAAACTCTAACGTTATCACCAAGCAGTATTTTTTGTTGTCTCCCATTCTATAGTTTCTGCTACAATATTAGTGACTATCTACAGTGCCCATTTTTCTCCTGAAACAAAGTAAGCAATCCGACAAGGCGTTTGAGGTCGCCAACGATCCTCCTACACGGTTACGAACACTTTGCCTATCGTATCCGACCGACAAATAAGTCGGTACGCCGCTGGTTCGTTAAGCTTGGACAGCTTGATATTTCCACTTATTGGGAAATGTTCACAAACATCGCACTAGAATTGCCTGCTTTATACAGCAGTCACGGATGCCATGGAGACGCAGAGCTTTTGAGGCAGGATAATTTCCTCAGACGAGGTTAATCTAATATTTTGCCTCACGTGTATCAATAGCACGTGCTTTTCTGTGGGAACAAGATGCCGACTATTTCCTCTACGGACAGTGAACCCATTGGCTGATTTAAATGTTTAATCTTGTGCGTAACCAATTTGTATGCTAGACCCTAAAACTTCAATCAGTTTTTGGAAATGGCTTTTTTTGCTGACTACAATCGCTTTTTAAACTTATCTTGGCCTCTCTTTGTACTTTGCTTGATAGCTGAGATAGGCACTAATCCCCTCGATCTTTGGTATAATCTTCTCGCTCTGTTGCATTAAGCTCTCAGTTCTTTCCGTTTACAGAAACATCGTCGCGCCATTAGTCGATCACAGGCCTCATAACCTTTCCTACAAACGCATCAGCCGAGTTTCTGCGTTCTGCTTCTTCCAGCATTCTGTTTTCCATTTGGTTCTCACATATTATTGCTGGATGATCGCTGCGAGTGTAGGCAGTGCTAATACTTCATGTCATTCGCAAGATGCACGCGTAGCTGGCGAAGGTTACATCGACCCCAGAACCATGTGTGTGTGTGTGTGTGTGTGTCTATGTATGTGTTCAACGAAACCTTTACGTTGTAAAATTACTAACCTTCTTACACAACAAGTATCGCGAATTTTGAACGCATCGACTAGAATCATTTTCGTAGCATCATAGTTAGATATAATTGTTGACGGCACACCTTCCAAAGATAGTACGTATTGAAATGACATGTTTAAAATTATTCCCTGCGTGTACCGATTTCTTTCGGCCTCACAGCTGTATTCACATTTGAAAAATGCATTTAAGCTAGAAACGTGCAAGTCAACAAGTTCCGGGCGTCACGGCTGCGTGATTAGATAATCTGCTTTTTGGCAAAACGCATGCATTGCACATCGCAGGGAGAGCTAGAAGCGAAAGGGAAATGGAGAAGGAGTAGTAGATAAGCAAACACTGTCGGATGAACAAAACAAGAAACAAACGAATAGATAGCCAGATACATACACACAAACAGACACACAGAAGATAATATATATATATATATATATATATATGAAATATGCATTCGATGAGGACAAATGCACGTACTTATATCAATTATTTTTCATCAGTGATGTTTTTGTTTTTAAGAACACATATATGATCTTTCCGTGTAAACGCAGACATACATGTAACACATATATGGTATATGGGCAAATGAACAAATAAATGTGTACATGTATAGAAAAAACACTTCCACTCAATTTTAGATACAGACTGTAGTCCTGTTTTTGGAAATAAAACCAAACGAAAAGTGTACACTAATTTTTATCAATAATTTGTTCTTCCTTTTACTCTATTTCGATGTTCGATTTAACCCAAAACAAACCTAAAAGTGTCAATTTTTTTTTTTGGGCCTGTTTGTGACAGGTTACAGTACCAAAGGATTTTCATAATGAAAAACAAAGAACAAAGAAGCTTTAAGCAAAAATTGCAACGAAAATATGTCGCTTACTTGCGGCCGAAACTAAATTCCAATTATACATATTTAACAGGATTTGGAAACGTTTTCAATACGACACTGCATTAGCTGGTTATCGGAGAGAAGGGAAGAAAGTCCGCCAGCCAATGTGAAGTAATCAGGTGAAAAGTTGAAAATTCCTTTTCGCTCAACAGATTTACTTTTCAATTAAAACATGGATATAGTGCAAGTAATATTTAATAGTACTTTCGAAAACTTGAAAACTTGAATATTTTGATAGCCGTACAAAGTAATAAAGATTTGAGGAAAACAATTGCTTTCCATAAAATATTTATACGTTTATGTTTGTTTACCGAAAAACATATATCACAACTTTCACGATGACCAATTCGTAAGCATACATACACTTATACAAATATATATGTATATAAATAAGAATATATATATATATATATATATATATATATATATAGTCTTTTATGCAGCATTCATTATATTCACTTACTTGTGACATAATTTGTACTTAGCCAAGATTGTAGAAAGTGCATTGCCATGAGTTCAAAAATATTTAATAAGTAGTCTAGCGTTGTCCACAATCCTCCTGTAGCAAATACCAAGAGCGCGGACAGGAAGCTACGTCGTCGGATTTATCGTCATAAGGGTGGGATGCATGACTATTTATGTGTCATGCGATTTATTGCATTATATCAATCAAAATGAGGCAACCATATCACTTCTAAGGATTTCTTTTTGGGGACTGACGATTTTATTATTCAAATTTCATTTGAACTATATGCAAGATATCGTAATAACTTGTAGCAGGGCCTTGGAGAAATATATGTTGTCCTAATCCAATGTCCAATTTCTTTTCGCGGATTGGAGCCGCACTAACTGCTTTAAGTTGGTCGGTTGCGAAATCCCTGTGGTTTCTTTGGCTGGTGATTAGCTGTTCATAGTAATCTGTCCTTTCCGAACCCAGCACATGGAAAACATAGTTTTTTGCAAGGGTAATCTAAAAAAAAAGAGCTGAATCTAAGACAATAGTAGAATGGAAATGATGTATGGGAAACCACCGACAAGAAACGGAAACGTAAAGCACACGAAGCGAATCAGAATAATAACAAGAGCAACAATACAAAAACAACTAAATATTAAGAGGCTTGGAAAGGAGGTAGAGATAATAGTAGACAAGTCACATTAGCGACATGCATTTCGAGACGAACTTGGATGCCCCTCGTGTAAAGTAAATTTAAAGAAATCACTAAATTCTTCTTTCACAAATGAGGTTCGTGCGATTGTTCGGGGTGCTTGGTTTTTGGCAAAAATGAAACTCGCATGCGATAATGAAAAGATTTGAAATTGTTAATTTCTTTAAGATCGTCTCCGATCAAATCTGTTAAAATTATCATATTTTAAGAATAGAAATGTTGTCGGGCAATCTGCCCGGACCGACGCGGACCATAAATGTCGAATAATTATTGAGAATTTTTAAAAGTTACAAGTGAAGTGACGATTAATGACTTCAGTAGCCGGTGTAGAAATAAAATATCTTCATCATTACTTTCCTCTTCATCGTTGCCTCTAACAAAACTCTATTATCTACACTAAGGACAACGATAACAAGAGCCATAACAAAAAGTATTCCCTGACAATAGCCGAATAACAAAAGTCTTTTGCTTCCTTACTGAGGGAAATCGCAAACAAAGGCAGTCCCGATACAATTATTAGTGATATAGCTTGAAATAAAATTGTCACTGCTTCGGACGCTGCCTCTCGAGAATTGCGAACGATTTCTACTGAACAACAACATGATGAGGAAAATGCATTAACTATTAAGACAATCGCCATCATTTTATGTACCCGTGTACATACATTTTGCAGTTAATATCAGAATCCAGTCAGCCTCTATTACATCCATTTCCGTTTCGTCAGAAAGCAGCCGCAACTTTTCAATTGCTATAATATAATCAGAAAGATGATGATGATGATGATGATGATGATAATGATGATGATGATGTTTTCTACATTATTATGCGTGCGGTGAAAACGCCAATTGCACCATAGCTAACTAAGTAACAACGGCGGCAAAAATAACAACAATAGATTTTGTTCACAAACAAGTCTGGCACGGAAACTCAACGTCAACCAGAACCACAAAAGCATTCAAAGTATTCTCCCGCCACAGCAATGTTAGCACATCAACAGGTACCAGGTTTTTCTTTAAAACTATATGACTATGCAGACGAGTTTTTGGATGCAAATGCAATCACATATACGCAATTTATTTTATTTTTTAATGTCATATTTATGACATTGAACGGAAAGAAATAATTTTAAAAGAAACTTTGCTTACTCGAAAGTTATTCATTTATCTAAGTTTTATTTCGAGCATTTTTTTTTCAATAGAAAAAAGAAGAAGAAAAATTCATTAGAAAATTAAACGCATTCTTACACAACTTTATGGTTGTTAAGCAACTGAACGGGTGCCGAGCGTTTTAAAATTACATACAAAAGTATTTTCAAATTTTTAACCCATCAGTAGCTACTAAACGGTTTTCATTCTTGTGCTTTCAGGCTTTGCTTTCAGCAGTCATAAATCTTCGAGTAATAGGCTTTGTTTACTAGTAATTTCAAAGTTAAAAATCTAAAATCAATATTGACTTAGGTTTACATGTATTTACCTCGTCCTCATACATAGCCCATCGATCAATAAGTTAATAGCATAGCATGTAGAGGTCGCCCGTAATGATGAATTTATACGATTATTACATGGTACTCTCGAAAGAAATGTGAAAAGCTCATGCCACTCCCACTTTTAGTTTACATTTGCAGTTACTTTAATGACGTTACTCTTGTAATTTTCAAAAAAATCGAAAAAACTCGATTTTCTTTGTTGAACAGACACACAACACAATCAGCATTGGCCTGAAAGGTGTTACCGTGACTCTTGCTTGGCGAATTGGCAATTGTTCCGGAAAGCATATTAAAAAAGTGCATAAAATCGTTTTGGAAGAACGAAAAGCGTAGTTACATGAGACAGAAGGGAGGATGTTTACTATTTTGTATAAACATTTGTCGATGAGAAGGTTCTGTTCGAGGCGGGCATCGGACGCAATCAAAAGGATTTCTTCAAAAAAAAAAAAAACAACTGCTTGCCAGGAAAAGAAAGGCTTCAATGAAGAGCTGGTTGTCGAAAGTGAAGCGTATTTTAAATGATTGGATAAATCGTTTTATAAGAAAGCCATAGAAATATTAAAGAAGCATTGAACATAACGGCATCACTCTTGAAGATGACAATGTTGATAAATAAACTCAAATTTTGCCGAAAACTTGTCATTTTATTAGCGATATTACGGACATAGAGACTCATGTCTTACATTTATAAATGTTTTTATATCAGAAATTGCTTTTCACATCTTCCATTGAGTTGTGGCGCTTGTTAAATTTATTACAGAATTTAATTATGGCATATTAAGTGAAAGAAGTGCTTCTCACGATCTGCACTTAATTTGATTTGTCAACTTTTAGGGCAAAGAGATACCTAGGTGTTGCTAGCTTACCAACTCAGTGTTGCTCTTTTCAAAATGATCAATTAATCAGCTTTCTCAAGTTGTATGGAAGCTTACGAAGTATTTCCACTTGTTTTCCCCGTTTACGCTTTGATATTCATATATTAAGTTCACGCGGATACATGCAACTTCCAGCAGGAGTTGGGATAGGCCCACGTGCTAAACCTGTCTGCCCGTCTATTAGTTTTAATTGCTTTGGTCAGTCTACAGGAAGTAAGTTTTGAGATATTTTAATGAAATTTGGTAGACTGACGTGTTTTGGACCAAAGACGAAAACTCTTGAAAACGGTTCGGATCGGTTACAATTAATCGTCAACATTCAAGGATGATTCATTCAAGATTCATTCTTATTTTCAAGTAATAGCTAAAATATTCTGTTTTGCTCTTCAGTTACTTAGTTAGTTATTTTTGTTTTTGCAACCGTCGGTTGGAACAGTGTTCTGCCCCTACATTTGAGATTATTGATTATTTTCAGTTACTTGGATATGTGAACCATATTTTCGGACAAAATGAAATTAAATATTTAAATTGCACTGTCTTTCGAACAGGATATTTTTCTTATCCTTGCATGTAAAATTTTGCTTAAGCAATTTTTTCGTACCGTTTCAGGTCATTGAAAATCTAAACGTGGTCGAGCTATTTTTTGGAAATCTGATTTAAGATTTTTTTTTTTTTTTTCAAGGAATAAAATTTCGTATGGTCGGTATGAAAATAATCGAATTAAACTGAAAATAATTTACGATTAAAGTGCAAAAGTAATAGGGAACTAGATGATAATTAAATTAAAACAACAAATGCGGTCAAATCAAGACAACAAAATAATGATAACAACAAAAATGCCATAACGGTATAAAAAAAGCAAAAAAAAAAAAAAGATTAATAACTGCAATGAGCAGACCAACACAACACCAATTATAATGGGAAGAATAGCAACAATGGTCAGGATGACACTGATGTTACGGCAATCGCGACGTTATTGTGTCAGACATTTCAAGGTTAATAATAAACTTTAATGTGCTTAATTGCGCAAACTAATGAAGCGTCTAACACATGTTAAAAGCCAGCATTTGGCAATTTGAACGTCTAAGACTTACTAACTTAGAGCGGTACATATCTAAACACAAGATATAAAAATATATATAAAAATATAAAATTGAAAATTGATCTTGAAAACGAAAACGAAAACTTCTCGAGGAACATAATATAGAGAAATTGATTATATCTGTAAAGGAAAATTGAAACTCGAAACGATGGCTTACCCAACATTTCCATTTCGAAGAAAAGAAAAAAGAATAACAAACCCACCATCAACTTTGAGTTATGATGCACGTTGCCAGCTACTATATGTACAACACGTGTTTCATTGGACTCAAAAAAAAAAAAAAAAAAAAATCGTGAGGAATGAGCGAGCACAACAAAACGAAAAAGAAAACCAAACTTATACTATGACTGCGACCGAAATCAGTCTTAGCAGCAATAATTATGGCAACAGAAAATTGGACTTCGAAGAAAAATCGCAGCATCAATAAAAACATAGAGAGAACTACATAATGAAGCATGCGATGATCTAGAAACGTGGCCGATTATAAAAAAAGCGTGATCGAAACCATTACCATATGCATTGCATGGATAAATTAAATAAGTTTCTCAAAAAAGAAAAGAATTTCATGCTGTACATGGTATGAAATGTTTCAGGCCACAAATGAAGACGAAAACATTTACATATACGAAGCGTCCGTTTAAATGAACAAATATTGCAAAATGACAGGAAGCTAAAGTTGAAATCAACAAAGTTGCCCAACTGTACGCGAATATGTATACAAATTTATTGTCAAAGTGAGATAGTGGATGCTGTTCGGGCGACGTTAACAGAGACTATTCAGTTAACTACAACGTCGACATTAGCGTGCGCTGCGATGCTCTAGTTATTATAGAGCATAATCGTCTCACTGCTACTACCAGTAGCGAAGCCTTACTCTACTACTCTGCCTCAATCGGAGGACGTACGAGTAATTCGGAGCTGGCATTGTTATCGCAAAATTTTATTTTCCTTGTTTTACTCGAAAAAGAGAGAGAGAAAGAGAATCACTTTACAACAAAATTTTTTCGGCTCGCCTTTTTCTCTCACAGCAAAGCGAATTTTACTCTCAAAAAGTCAAAAACGAGTTCCATAAGAAAACACGGCAAAATAAAATAAAAAAAAATACAAAATTTTAAATAACAAAACAAAAAACATATATATTTTGAATATTTTAAGTGAGCAATTTAAAAACTTTAAAAATAAAGTAATAAAAAGAAATTTAATTATTTATGTAAACGAATGATTTTTTATTTTCTTAATATTTAATAGCTGTAATGTAAGCTCAATTTTTAAAGTTAAAAATTAATCATAATAATTCAATCTTAACTTTTATACTTAATATAATTAATAACAATTATGTACTTTTACTTTATTTATATAGCAGAAGATTTTCGTCGCGTTGTAACATGGCCTTAAAATCTATTCAATCAAAATCTATTCAAAAGTTCGATACGTTCCATACATGGATGAATTAAAGGATTACATTGTTTGGAGATATTATCGCTCGTAACTTTTTACAAATTAAAGATTTTCAATTAAATGCCATATGTATGAATACATTATGCAAAGGGATCTATCTATAAACATACTCCCATCCGAAGCTATCCCCCATTAAAGCTATAAAAGTATTTAAAATAGCTATGGGTTCTCCATAAACGTATAGTTAGTTGCACAGTATAATTTCCGACATTTCGCCATTTAATAATGCTTTAGCGCCGCCTTTTCAATCCAAAAGGTTCAAAAGGCTCTTTTAAGGCTCAAATAAGTGAGGTATACCTCACTCATGTTTTGAAAAAAAAGCCTTATTTTCTCAAAAATTATTACAAATTGCTTTTAATTTAACGAATTAAATTAATTTCATAATACTAATATAATATAATGAATGATATATGTATTGAAAATTAGTGTAATATAATGAAAAATGCCTATATATATTTAATTGTTTTTATGCCAATCCAAATATCTGGAAAGAAGCCATTCATTCTTCAGAGCACAGAGTACTCTGAGTGGCGAGTGCAATATTTAATTATAAACATTTATTGCATGCTTCACTTAAATTGCGTGCAATACAGAGAAATCAGATAGAATTTGACGCTGACGATGTTGATTCAAGATTATACATATAATATACTTTATGGGGCTATGAAGCTTCCTTTTGAGTTTTGTCAATATTTTGACAGAGTGAATAGACCCCACTGCTCCCACTCATCTCTAGCTAATCAACTTAACATGTTTTCCATCTTTTCTCATTGCTGTTGTTGTTGTTGTTGCCCGTACCCGTACTAGTCTCAGTCGATTCAGTCAGTTTCAGTCAGTTGAGTCAGTCATTTTTTTCTCTTTGAACGAGGAAGTGCACAAATTTGTTGTCGCGAGAGCATTTACGAAATAAAGTACATAAATATATACAATATTGAGACGAAAACTATTAGCACACAATGAATACTTTTACGTATGATTAATTAATTAAAATATATTTAATTCCCTAATACATAAGTATGTTCATGTAACTAAATCTTTCCTTCTTGCGATTACTTCGAATGAATGAATGAAATGAACGTGCGGCAAAAACACGTCTTTTCTTGAAATTAATGTTTATGTGTAAACAATTGTTATCATAACACTACTACTTGCTATTAATAACAAATAAATGGCAACGAGTGCGTATGCACACTCATACGCATGTAATATACTTAAGTGGATAAAAAACCGATCTGATGTTTAAATTAAAAAAAATGAAAAGAATGGAAAAAGAAAAGAAAAACTTTAATTATTCTGAAATGTTTTTCTGCGCTGAATAGTTCTGTTTAACTTGAAAAACACAAAATGCTGAAATCAAAAGTTTGCTGAAAAAAAACAACTTTTTCTTACTTCCCTTGTGTGCCTGCTTTTATACGTAACAGAAAAAAAAAGAATTTGTTGATGATTTTAAAATCCTCTACATTCATGCGATTTTTTTCCTTGACGCGATTAGTTAAGGTGAGTGAGTGTATGCGTGAATTTAAAAAAAAAAATGTTCGTACGAAACAATTATTCAATGGAATTACTTAACGCACCTACAAATCTAATTTATCTGTTTAAATATTTACTCTAACAAGTATTGTTTCGTTAGTATTTATTAGTTAAGATATTCTCTTAATAATATTTTCTGTTCGATTAATTGCAATTCGTGTCCAACATGGCGTATTGTATGTTTCATAAAACCACGATAGCACCTATTCATTGCATTAAATGCAACCTTCCTTCCTTCGGTTACCATTTAGTCCTCAATGTAATGTACATGGTTTTGCTTTTTACAACGCTATTCCATTTTATCACTCTCTTCTAAAAATCCACTTAAAAGCAGTGCTGCGAACAACTTGGTTTTTTTACATATCATTTACATGTATTGTCGTTGTTACTTTTAATTTTCATCTGATGTTCTGATCTGATGATGTTTGTATGTGTATACAAGTGTATGGATTTTTCTGTGCTTATAGCGTAAGTGTACTTTCATCATATTACCTATTGTGTATATGTATACTTTACAGGGTGCAACTTGACACAAATTTCATTTACGAAAAATTTTGCCGGAGAAGTAATTGCGGATGATCGGTTTGTCTTAGAAAGTGGAAAACTTTATTTTGAAAAAACATCACAATACTGAGAATGCAGTGAATATTAAGAATAATAAATAGATGGACAGACGAATAAACGAACATGCTTAGGTGCATTCCGAATTCGAAACTGGCCAAGAATTTATATACTTCGTGGGGCTATGAAGGTATTGAAGAAAAAATAAAATTTTGGTGATTTATTTATTTATTTATTTACTTACACATGAAACTCAACTAAAATAAATTAATAGTCGAATTCAATTTACACCCACAACCGGTACAGATCCAACTTGCAAGTGAACAGTAAACAACACCAGTTAATTTTCGAATCATAATGTGAGATGTTAAGATTGCAAGTTAGCTTAAATGCGACATCGGCAAATGGCGCGTATTAGGCATAGTGGATTTGATAGATTTTAAAGAATCCGTTATTGGGATTAAGCGATAGACATCGTTGGGGTTTCTGCAAACAATTCTAAACGGGTTGAACAGCTCATAATTATATTTACATTGAGTCAGCTTAATGAACATAAAGTGCTTAGAGAAGTAGTTAGGGACATTAGAACTTATCTCACCAAGTAATGTGGGCGAACCAATAGTACCATTAATAAAAAGGAGACATCAAGAATAAAACTAAATTTGTCAAGAGACAGTAAGGTTAACAGAAGCAGCCTATTTCCATAAAGAGGCAAAGAGACAAGTGGGTGCTAACCTAAATTCTTAGGGGCAAACAGCAAGAATCGCTTTTGAACTAATTCAATTGAATCTACATAACAGCTACAGGAAGGAGACTACACAACAGAGGCATACACTATACTATATGATACGTTATAGTATTGGGTAGACATGGTCAATTTTTCCCATTTTTGTACCTGTATTACAGCATCGCCTATAGAATGGACGTGTAAATTTTTAAGGGTGTGAAGATAAATTAGTATTTAATTAGTCAAGACACCCACCGTATCGCACAAATTTTTAAGGGTGTGAAGATAAATTAGTATTTAATTAGCCAAGACACCTACCATATCGGCTAACAAAACTCTGTTACCGCCTGAACAGAGCTCTGTTAAATAATTAAAAGTAAGATATAGTTGGATTTGAAAGCCTATTCCGTCCATATGAACAACATAAAATACTT
>CCAG010012460.1:0-16092 GCA_001077435.1 Glossina morsitans morsitans
ACATTAAATATATATATATATGTATATATATATATATATATATATATATATATGTATACATATATCTAACTATTATTTTATTAAAAATAAAAATGTAATAACACATACACAACACCAGAAGCGTATATATATATATAAAAGTTTCTAAGTGTAAAAAACTGATGTAATGGAAAATTCATGTATTCTCAGGAAAGCTTGTTGTTAAGCCATAGTATTTTCAGATTTATTTCCTTATATTGAGTACAACACGCTGCTGCTATGAAAAGAAAGAAAATCGCTTTCAACAAAAGTAATGAAAAATATTTCTAAAATCTTACATTCTTAACTTTTATTCTTTTAATTGTCAAATTCATCGCAAATATAACTCATAACACAAACATAAAAACAATATTAGATTTGCAGGAAAATGGATCAGAGGAAGGTAACCTGATGTGTATTTTAAATATTAATGTCCTGGCTTCAAGACATAATATATAATGTAAATTAAAGTAAAACTACAAAACATGTGCAAATAAATGTGTCCTAAGATCAAAAAGGAAAACAACAATTCTTTCTAAATATAACAATTGCAGTAAGATAAATATTTATTTTTTGCTATTTGGAGGTTTGCATGCGATGGGAACGATCCAAAAAGAGGGAAAATGACTGTCGTACACACCGACTGACTATTACGACAATCGCAAAGGCAAAAAGCCATGGGTTAGTTCAAACAGAGCCATCTAAATCGACACCGAAACGAAATGTTCACGCCCATAAAGTGCTGCTATGAATGTGGGGGGCATCAGCAAGTGTAGGAGCTGCTAAAACCGAATAAAACCCTGTTCCGCAAGTATGTCTACCGACATTACGTAAACAAATTGAACGATGCATTGGTGCAAATAGTGGTTAACAGACGCAGCAAAGTCATCCCATTGCATGACAACGCTTGGCCGCACGTTCCAACAGTGGTCAAGAATACACTGTTGCAACTCGAATGAAAAGTTCTGCTGCACCCAGCATACTCACCAGACACAGCGTCTTCTGATTACCACTGCGTGCATTTGTTTTACATGCAAACCTATTATCGCGCCATTCGTTAGTTGGTCGCCTGGTAACCAACTGTTCACAAATAAAATGCAAATAGAATATCAATACTTTCGTTAATTGCCGAACTTTTTTCTTGTTCGCTGATTCGGTACAAGCGCAAAATGTAATATATTTGTTGATTTTAGTGAACTCTCTTTGCAATAGTTGAAAAGCATATGGCTTTGAAGTTATCTCACCTACGACGGCAGAGAAGGGAATGCAAAGTTGTTAACCTATTGCATACAAATCATAAATTGCTATCATTTAATCGAGATGTGCTTTAAAAGAATGCTTGCTCTGCTTGCTCCAAACGAGTAACACTAAGCGAAATCGGACAAATTTTATTTAAATTGTTACATATATACCAGGTAATGGCCAAGCGTATAAGGGAACGATTGAATTTTCAGCAATGGCCTTATAGTTTCTTTGAGTTCCTGTAATTGCTCGCTAATATTACAATTACGCATGAATATATTAACGAAAAAAAACGAAACGAAACAAAAAAATGCTGATTTAATAAAGAAATTAAATAAAGAAATCGTTGCATTTTTAGGGAGCATTTTGTGAGTAAATCGTAAAAGGAACTGAAGCCAACAGAAATTCTGATTATAAAATGATATCATAAAATATTAATGTAACAATATATGCAAAGGATGTTGGCATTACTTTATTAAAGTAAACGATATTATGCTAATGTTCATTGAAAAGTAATTCAAATCCATGAGTAATTAAATGTAAAGCAATAATAATAATGAAAATAGTAAAAGCAAGCAAAAGGGTTTGATAACTATACTAGTTTGCAACTTGACTCTGCTTGCCGACTATGCGACATTAGAACTTTACCTGCCGACTTCGATTTGACGGCTGACTACTTGTATCTCTCTGTTCCTCTGCCACATTACTTCCTCTTTTAGGGTGCTAGGGTCAAACTCGAAGACGTTTCTTCCCGGACACCAGTCCAGACCGTGTTCCATATTATTCAAAATGAGAAATATATTTATATATATATATATATATATATATATATATATGTTAATTTTCCGGAAGGATACTATTCAACACAACATACAATAGGTATCAAAATTTAACTGATTTTCTTGTAGCTCAACTCAACCTAGTTGAGCTTAACCTAAATTGTTAACTTATTCATATGAATTCTTATACAAATTGTTACCATAAGTTGGATTAATTTAATATTTCTTCTCAATTTCTTATTTAAAAACTTAATAATATAATTAGAGTAATTAATAATCGGAGCATTAACAAAACAATCTAAGTCTTTGTTATATGACAACAATAGAAACATATTTCTGAGTTGATATGATTAAATAAACTAATATTTATAACTTATGTATAAATGCAGCAGAAGAATGTAGAAAATCCAATATCCAATATTTCCCTTCTATATATGAGAAGCAGTACCATGGTTCGGAAGGAAAGTGAGATGAATGTTTGTATGGATAGCTAGAAGGGATATGCTTAGAAGATTATGCAATGCCAAGGCAATATTATAATCCGTTCTCATTATGAGAACGGAATAAGTTCATTAATTTTAAAATCAAAATATTTAAGCATTTACTTGCATAAATGTTATTTAGAGTTATTATATTATTATGCATATGTATATACTTTATATACTTTATATAATATGCACAATATTTATTGTGACATTTAACAAATATATGGCATTGGCCGCACCATCAAAGTGATAACTTAACAAAATTTTTGCCCAGTATTGTTCTATTGTTGTCATCATGTCGAAATTAGTGTCAAATAAGGAAACATTTTTTTCCGTCGAATAGGAATAGGAAAGAAAGTCATTTTTTCATTCGGGAATGAAAATTTCTAGTAATATAACCTCTAGTCAATAAAAGGGCCTTTTTATGTAAACTTTCTTATAGCATTGATTACAAGTGACGATCGTGGAGAGAAGGCTTATTTCCACTTGATAGTCCTACGGACAGACTAATCTAATCTTTAAAGACGTGCATTTCACCTCGCAACAACTATATATCGAGATGCAAATGAGGAAATGCGTATCACATATCTAGGCAGACATGAGCATGTATTCATATCTTAAGGATCAATGCTTTTATACCCTACACCACTTGCATTGCAAAAGTATATAACGTTTGCACGGATGTATGTAATACCGAGAAGGATTCAAGATAGACTAACCTTTTATTAACCTGATCGATTCGAAACCAATTCCTAAGTTGATCTAAGCTCGTGTGTCCGTCTTGTTTGTTGCGTTCAACGTACAGGTCGTTACTTTTATAATGTTTACAACATTTTTTCGTCCAACGACGAATGCTATTAAAAATTATTCAGATTAAACCACTTTTTTGCCTAGTTCCCATACAACACCTAATTTTGAAGTGTTGTTATATGAGTAACTGTATTAAGCGAAAAGGTGTAGCGCACTTAATGGTGCAATGTGCACCACTATATGAATATTAAATTATTCGTACAGGAACTTGTTTTTCATTCAACTAAATACGCATTAAGATGCAAAGTGCGTTAATTTTGTGTTATAAAAACGTATCTGTTTTTCAAACATCGCTGCTTCTGAAGCATGCTTTCAAGGTTTGCAAACAAATGATAACCGATGTGGCCGAATTTGGTGAATACAGTAGGGAGGCAACAATCCGAACTTCAATCCATGCAATTTTGCCATTTTAGCAATTGACTTCTGAATTTATGCATTTTGTGCTCCTTAAGCATTAATAGGGGCTTAAAATGGTTTGGATTTCTAAATTTGAAACGAAATAATAAAATGATCACAGTGCTAATCCACAACAGAGGAGAATTGCAGGACTATAAAGCAGGACGGACAGTCGAAATTTTCATGTCTGATGTATGTATGTATGTTTATCCGCATAACATAACCAAAAATGATACAATCTGTATACGAAATAAAACATGCGGGTCCATATGAAACGGTTAAGAAAATCGCAATATTGTTGAAGATGTTTGTTCAACACCGATTTCTGTTTTATGTTACATTCATCAAATAATTTGCGAGCAGAGAAAAATGACAGATTTGTTGATTGTAATGTCTTTAGTAACTTTTTCGAACTTTGAAATTATATTTTCTTCTTTTCTCTAACACTAAAGATTTCAAGGGAACTATTCATTCAATTCAATCGGTTCCGTGTAGCATAGCGACTACGAAGGTCACCATTCTATCAAGAGACGCGGATTCGATTACTGGTACCGTTCAACCTAAATAAATGTATTGTGTCATGATGAACCATCACATCTCTCAAGAACGCATGTTGCAAAGGCCCTTATTCAGCGGTTGATTAACAAGAAGGATCAAGGCCCACATATTAACGAATACTGCAATAGTCCGTTTATGTTGAAATCGGTTTTGCAAACTACCGGAATTTAAAATAGTCTTTTGACAGCCGCATCAGTATACAACTCTTCAAAAATCTTGTTAGCCTTACAATGCGTCACAAAAATGCTTATCTTACTCATGCTCGGCTATATGGTGATGCCCTGACAAGATACAAGATAGTAATGCAATGCAAAGGTTTTTCACTTTATCTACTTATTATTCCAACTGGATGTTAATGGCGTTCCGCTTCAGATGCCGTACATATCCTTACCACTAGACAAACACTACAAAATGCCAACAACCAGCTATATTCAGTACAATTGTCAGGTTGAGCTTTAAAACTAAAGCAATAGTAAAAGTAATACAAAAAATATTATATTTTCTTTTTTGTTAAACCTGACATTGTTGTTTTTGTGAACCAAAATTTGTATAATGAAGTGAACGATCGACTAAAAATAGTAATGAAAACAAACAAGATATCATTTACACTTTCTCTTAGTGAACAGATCAATGACGCTCAAGCGATAAATATCTTTAAAGGTGGAGGATGACACAGACGCCTTAAACTCACTTTATCCGAGAAGCGAAGACTGTGAGTAACCTAATAAATGATAATGAAAAAATATTGAACTGAACAGTACAAAATGTCATTTTAAGGAAAATGCAGAGTGAAACTCTACTTGTTATGAGGACGTTGGTATCAAATGGTAAGTGAGATGTCGTTGAAAAAATTCTAATTTCAAATTTCGGGATAACGTTGTGTTATCACCACCAGTATCGGCGAGTATTTTTTTACATTAATACCGATACTATATACTAAATATTCGAAATATTTACGTTGTAAGGAAGCGTTGTGCTCCCTTACCAATTATGACAATATAAATAACTTAATAATAAATAAATATGCCGTAGCATTTCCTATAAATGCCAGCAATACGGCTTTGGTTCTTAGGTTTGAGAGGGTTAATATAAAAATTATTGGTTCACATGTTTAACGGTTTCCAAAATCGTACGATTTGGTACCTAGATTAGCAATAACAATAAAACATATATAGGGATAGGCATACAAGCAAGCATTGCGGTAGGAAAAAAAGAGCTCATAAAATTACGCGTGTTGATATGGTACCTATCATCAATATGAAGGCATGCTTAACGGTTCCGCGACTCATAAAATCATTCGTTTTGATACCTAAGCCAGCACTAGTATCAAGATCATACGAGTTGGTACTTAAAGTAGTATTAACATAAGAGTAGCATTATAATACTTTTACACGAAAAGCTGAGATTATAACATAGGCACAGGCAAACATGTTTGATGAGACCTAAGCTAGCATACGTAATAATTGATGTGTAAGAATATCGTTACAACACACATGCAAGTGAGTATTGAGGTTGTAACGCAAGTATAGTCAAAACATTGATGTAATGGGACAGTGATGGTGATCGCGACTATAAAAGAGCGCGTCGCAGCACGCTCAGCCTTTCAGTCGTGTTACAGCAGCCAGAGGTAAGTGAACATAGACGCAACTAGTTGACGTTACCGATGAGGATATTTTTTTTTGGACTTACGGATAGGGGATGGCTGGCTTAGCTAAGTCGTCCCTGAATAACTGATAGGACTATTAACCTTTACTGTTGGAGGATGGCTGGCTTAGCTCAGTCGTCATCCCTGAATAACCAATACCCACTCTCTTCAACGACACGAAACGGTTAGGGACGGACGAGCGGCCCTACAGGCCGAAGCTGGCTGTTATAACACCCGCGGCGTATTCATTTTGTTTTTGCAGAATCTCGCGATACGGAAGACGTGAAAAAAAAAGTAATAATAGCATTCTGTCGGAACGAATAAGAAACCTTAAAAGGGAAAAAAAGCGTTAAACAAGAGTCTGGTCCTCACGCTGGCTTTTTCCTCCACTCCCCTTAAAAAATCGCTTGTCAAGCAATAAACCCAAATATTAAGCACAAATCCGGAGATCCAAGCTTTCTGTTATAAATTTCTTGGAAGGAGTCCTGGTGGAGCCCTGAGCATACCCTGCCCAAGAAGACTCGTTGTTTTGCTTTGTGCAAAATAGATGAAAAAAGGAAACGAGTTTGACGATGGAAAACTTATGGAACTTACATACAACATGACCATGCAGAAGAAATAAGTTCAAGAATCTTTTTAAGCAACATAGACGTAAATTTGTCCTCTTTACTCGTAGAGTATGCGGTGAGGTGGAAAAAGCATTCTGCTCGTTTCAATTTTAAAACCATGTACGACATGACTGAGTTTCGAGCCCCCTCCAGCAGTAACATTGAAATTCTCTTCGAGTTCTTAGACCAATCTTGGTTTTTTATTGCACGTAATAATCAAATTAAATGGAACATCAAAACCGATCTGTATACTGATTGTCCAATTTTCGGAAATTTGTTTCTGTTAACATCTTGGAACTGAATAATATGTATGTATTCTGAACAGCAAAGCTAGCGAGCAGACATCGGATAGTCTGTCTGCGATTTAAAGAGAAGATATAATACGAAGAAGATGTGCTGAGGAACTACCTAAAGTAGATTTCCTCAAGTTCAAACTTCGTTGCAAGGAGTAATTTTTACTCGAATTAATTCTTAACTCTCCTGCGTCAATGGTGCAGAACCTTATCAATCTTGTACTATCAAGTGATCCTGAAAATAAAATGATCAAAATATATTTTTATAATACAATAATGAAAAAGCAAAAAAATTCTTTCTTTTTTTTTTTAATAGATTTTACTTGAATTACATTCAATTTAAAATGCTCGTATGGTAAATTATTTTTTATTAAACTAAATTCATATTAAGGTGCAAATTGTATTAATTCGTATAACTAAAACGTTTGTGTTTATTTACCATACATAGTCTGTACATACATGCTTGCTGGTTGTAAGGGAAGTGAGAAATGTAGTCTTTTTAATACTTCTGAGATATTGTTTAATTCAATTATTCATGGGATTCTCACTTCAATCGCTTATCCACTGGCTGGGCGTAGAGCGAAACAAAATTCTTACTTCACATTTATGCGCACCTACAAAAATTGTTGCGTTAGCAGACATAACGTTTTCTATATATATATATATATATATATATATATAATAACGCAAAAAAAAAAAATTTAATAACCGCAACAGCAAGTAATGAAAAGTATATGTATATGTAAAAAGCATGTAAAGAGTTCACCTCATTACGTCTGCTGTTTGGCTGTGTGCATGTTTGGAAACTAATAGAAGACACTGTAGCATATCTCCTACAGTTATTTAACCAGCTTTGCGAACACCTAGACATATGCTTGTTGTACACAATCGTTATCTGATGTTTAGTAAAACAAAATTTTATTTTATATATATAACTCGTATGTACGTTTATACACATCGTACATATATCTCTCGTGTTTATCTGCGTGCCTGTGTTTGTGCGAGAAAAATGCAACATTAAGATTTTAATACGATTATATCAACATCTATACACAGTTCAGTACTTATTTACTGATGCATGCATAGAATTGTGTTTGCGGATATGTATATATATATATATATATATATATATAGGTGTGTGTGTGCGTGTGTAACTGTGATTGCATTAAACATGTACCGAAAATTTCAGGTTATTTAATCCAAATTTATACAGATTTATTCTTGCCTGTACAGTTTCACATGTGTATATGTATGCTTATGGGTCCATGTACATGATTGGAAATCTTTCATAGTCCATGCATAGTAACATGGATTCGTTTTGTATTGTGCTCGTAAAACGTGTGATGATATTTTTTTTTTGGGGGAAGTGTGTTTGAAATCACTTACATGCTTATAAAAAATTTAGGACACTATTACATCTACAAATACGTGTTAGATTAATTTGCTGCATACTTTCATTGTCTGTCTGCTTTTGTCTCTTTCTGCGTTTACTTAAAATTGAAAAAAAAAAAAAATAAAAACAAAAAATTGATCGTAATTTTCGAACAACTTGAAATTCAATTTTTAAACGATACGGATAATTTTGATTCAATATTTTCATAACATGACATGCATATGTAATATATTCGTACTAATGTATTTATACTGAATGAACATTTAATATATATAATCTAAATTACATTTTAAAAGTATTTGTATGAATTGTACAAATAAATAATTCAATGGTTTCTCTCTATTTAATGCATGTGTACTTACATCAATTTAAATATTGACACAAAGAATATTAATTGAAAATATGCGAACAAATTGTTTATCATCACAAACTATCTCATAAGTATATAACTTATTAGTGCGGTAACGCGTGCACAATTACTTGCTGTCTTGTAAAATGTTCACATTGCCTATATACGTATACGCATACATAAATAAGTATGCATACATTGAACGAAATACCCCGGAATGCAGTCGAAAGAAATCGGCATTCGAGAAGTGAAGACATAGAATTATATAGGAGGTCCATAATGCCCGCTCCCGAAATAAACCGAGACGATTGTAATGGAGTCAGTTCTGGCGTTCAGATAGTGGACTACTCTATTGGCTTCCACTCTCTCCACTCGCTGCCATTCTAAGCAGCGCAGTTCATGCAGTACCTTCGTCGCAAAACTTTTGACCTTGCCTCAGACTTTCAAGTTGTCAGTCACCCTGCCACATATCTCGTGTGGCTCCCATCTACGTCGCCCAAATGTCGAATATTTTGAACAACATCCCCGACATACTGACTAGTTGCCGTAACCGTATCTATGCAGATAGCTTCAAAGGCAGCCATGGCCGATCAAAAACTGCATGAAGCAGTCGTCTATTACCCCTTTCTGGCGTCTCTCCATCCACACCGCTACGTTTGGGACGAGCGACAACGTCCATCTATCTTTCGGCGCGCTTTCCCATGAAGCTTGCTACATACTCACTAAGAGCAAGTGCTCCTCCTTCTTGAGGACCCCCTCCTCTTGAACCTGCCTTCTCCACTTTATTTCGTAGATGCCCCTCATCTCATCCGCCAGGTTATCGACAGCGATCGCACCTGCAATCGCCAGGGCTGCCTCTTCCGAAATGGTGCAAAAACCGCATAACTGCCTTAGGGCGCTAAGAAAGTGCACCGCCACCTGTAGTTCAATTTCACGGACAGTGCGTCGACGCACACTGGCCTCGAGTACAGCAGAATCGATGTGACTACCGTGGATATCACCTTACTTACGACAGCTTTAGGTCCTTTACAATTACAGCGTTATTCCCAGTATATTGTATATGCTGTCTGAAGCTCAGTTGATCTTCCATCATAACTCATAAGTATTTCAGTATCGAGGAAGGTAATGTTGCCGACTCTCACCAGCACGCGATCAACATTTTTTTGCTGCTTACTAGCACCGCTTTCGTTTCGTATTTTGCTAAGTCTAATCTGCTGTGTACCGCCACGCTTTCACACGCGTCACAGTTTCGTTTGCCATGGTTTCTACTTGATTAACGTGCTTAGCAGCGATGACGATGGCAATTTCATCGCCAAAACTAAGGATTGTGATGTCGGTGGGAACTGGTAACCCAAGCAAATCATTATACATGATATTCCTTAGCAGGGACCAAGAATCAATCTTCATGACACGCCTGCCGCTATGTCGTAAAATTCAATACCATTATCGCTATCATACTTGGATCTGCGGTTTGTAAATTAGCTCATCACGAAGCTTATCATAAATGTCGGTGCTTCCGTTCTAATAAGTAGCTCTTTAATTCACCCCAGGCCGCCGTGGTGAATGCATTTTTGATATTAAGTAATACCACTGCGCAAAATTTCTTAGAGGATACAAGTACGTAACTTATTGCAACATTTTTACGGTAACACCGATCGGTAGCTGCATTAGATAAGTAAAACGTTATGAATGTGTATTTGTTTTTAGAAAATCCATTAGTTTTCATGCGAACTTAAATCGTCAAATGTGGGATTTTCGTAACAATATTTACATGTACATGTTTTGTCCACATCGCGCATGAGCTGTTGTGCAGTGCGCTTTCATATGACCGATTTTGCAGAACTGTGTGCTTGGAGAGTAGAATTATTAACAAACGATAACAGCTATTAACTGAGGAAAGTAGTTTTCTGCAACAAACCAAACAAACCATCTTTTTATCTGTTCAGCTTTTTTAACACGTATCAGTTTAAATCCACTTCTCCATATATCGCTTTTCTTTTGCTTCATTTTACAAATTGAACTAGAATTTGCTTAGATCCATATGGCTATTGTATGGTCTAGTGATTAGGTCGACTGGTATTCAACCGGAAGACGCAGTATCGATTCGAGGTGCCGTAGTCCACAAATTGCCCTTTATTCGATTTTTACCAGAAATTTTTGAAATCTTATATTTTTTTAGTGAATAGATGAATAGATTTTAAATTTTATGATTTATATGAAAACAAGTAAGAGAGTTATATTCGGCGAGGGCCGAACATCGCGTACCCACCCTACGTTTTTCGCGTTCTCGTCTCAAGTTCTTTATTTGATACTCATATCGCTGGTATTATTAGAAAAAAATTACTCGCGGTGTAAAATTAACCCATTTTTAGACAGATAATATATCTCCATTTGAGGCGTGTACAAAGTAGTTTTAAACGTTCTGTCTTTCCGTGTTTGCCTTGTGATAAATAAGCACAAAACCTCGAAAAATTAAAAAAATAAAATTTAGTTACTCGTAACTTTGTGTGGACTCGGCCGATTGGGTCCATTTTCGGACCTAGGAAGTAAATTTGGAAAATTCTAACTTTAATAATTTCCGAGTAACGAGCAAAAAATCGAAAAATTTTTGTTAAAAAAAACTGAGTTACGTTCAGTTTACGTTCCACTACGCGCTTCTGTTCCAACCAATTTGTGCAGAAACTTCGAATGTTTCTACCAAATTTGAAGTCGATATCGATTGAGTGTCAACAACGCACAGTACAGGGACACACAGACGGATAGACATAGCTTAATCCATCCAGAATTTCACGCTGATCCAGAATACATAACATATACGTTACAGAGTCTCTGGAGCCT
This sequence comes from Glossina morsitans morsitans, assembly GCA_001077435.1. Taxonomy (NCBI): domain Eukaryota; kingdom Metazoa; phylum Arthropoda; class Insecta; order Diptera; family Glossinidae; genus Glossina; species Glossina morsitans. The sequence goes on from CCAG010012460.1 coordinate 11,415, forward strand.
TCTTTTAGGTGTTGCCATCACTGTTACAAAATGCATACACATGAGTACATCGTTCGGTGGTGGGTATAAAAATGAAATTTTATTAATTATTTTAATCATAATTTCCGTCCAATATGTATGTATAGAAGAAATTTGAAAATAAAAAAAAAATTTTCTTCGCTCTCCTTCTCTTCGTGTAAAGCAACTTTACTTGAAAAATTCGAAAACAAAAATAGTTGAAAGATTACGATTCACGGATTCATGAATCATTTTAATAGAGTTTTGTCGTCCGCAACAAATAAGATCAAGGAACGAAAACTGAAATACTTATACACATGTTTCTATAACGAAACACATATTTGTTCTATTAGAACTTTAAAGGGAATAAGATACTTAGGAAAGCGGACTAAACACTACGGAAAATAGAAAACAATTCAAATCGCGTAAATGTTTAATATTTTAAATATTTATTATTTTGTTTATTCTGTAAAAATTATTGTGTAAAAAATAACCGGAATTATTAAAGTAACTATTAATCATTTACTTTCACGCTTTCACTAGCAATACAACTGCGAAGTGCTTGACGGAATCTTGCCGCTGCTCTGAGTAAACTGATTGATACGGATTGAGCTCAGTGTTAAAAATCAATTTAATAAGTTTTTTTTACTTTAAAAACTACAGAGCACTTAAAGCTATGCACAATATATAAACGCAGTACGAATGCAGCGAATAGTTCAGCTTGCTTCAGTTTTGCGCCCTTAGAATACTGAAAACTTTCAACAAAAAAGAAAACGATTCCAATAACTTTAAAATGATAAATTGCACAAAATATATCCCATCTAGTGGATATAAGTAAAATTCAATAATAATATATTTTCTGATTCCGATTCTCTCTCTACTCTAACTTTCATCTATTTTGCTAAGTAAATTAAATCTCATCTTTGAGAGGTTAGGAGCATCCATGATATCTATATATATATATATCGATATATATATATATATTTATTTTTTTACTGATGAATCAATTTAAGCTTCTTGTGTGTGTGTGCGTGTGTCTCCATCCCTCTACGTAACGATAATAATTTTGATCGATGGCTATAATTACTGCCTATAATTACTTCCACAGGTAAAGTCCAATGTTATAAGAAAATCATATTACTTTTCCTTACGGATCTACAATCGATTTTCGGAATAGTTTATGTCTGGAAAGGAATATTTTTGATGATTCACATTCCGTCTTATCTATCTGTTCAGTCAATCGGTTCTATTAGAGTTTTTAAAATCGCTAAAATTAAAAAGTTTAGAATCTTGATCGGAACGCACATACATATTACAATAGCGAAAAAAAAGGAAAGAAAAATATGGATCCAGAATTTAAGGCAAGCATTTTTAGAGGTTTTCGCAATTCTCGATCAATTCAAACGATGACACCCAGAACATTTTTTTTTTTTTTGCTAAAGACAAATAACGTGATAACTTGATTACATAATAGGTAGGAACTGTTTTTGAATGAAATAAAAACTCCACATAAATGAATGGTGGCAATGAATATATTCTACTCTTCTGCTTACTGTTTTCCGTTTTTATACTCCTCACCGACGAATGAAGAGTATATTCATTTTGTTAAAACGTTAGCAACGCCCAGAAGGAAGCTTCAGAAAACGCACAAAGTGTATACGTTCTTGATCGACATCAAATTCTAAATCGATTTAAGCATATTCGTCTATCCGTCTGTGCGTCTATGTGATGTCTGTTGTAAAGCTCCTAGTGTCGATATCAAATTTGGCAGAAACATTGGAAATTCTTGCATACAGGATGGTATTGAAAATGGGCCAAATCGATCGAAGCGCTCGCCCACAGCATTATGTAAACTGAGAACGACCCTGTTTTTCAAAACGAATGAAAAATTGACTTTCTGCTCACTACTCATCAACTATAGCAAATAATAAGTCTACAATAATTTGAACGTGTATTCTGAGTGATGCTGTGTTGCTGTAGTAGGTTTACGAAAATGAGAAAAATTGACCACGCCTACCAAATATTATAGTATATCAAAATTCAATTTTATTTTCACTTTATAACTCGCAGAAGCAACCTTCAGAAATCAGTATACACATTTTTTCCCAGTTAAAGATTCGCAATATACCTAAGCATGTCGGTCTGTCCAGCTATGTAGTAACTTCGATAAACATGAAAATGAAGATAACGCCTACAAATTTGCAAAAGAGTTTTAAATTGACTTAAACAAAGGTCAAAGAACACGCCTACAATGCCCACACGTCTGTATGTGTGGGCTTTCCTTGTATTTTTCTGATCGCTGATAAACTACAACAGATACACACTATGTATCCACACCATTCATAAAATTGTTCTACAAAAATAGAAAAAATCATCCACACCCATCCAATATTAGAGATTACGCAAATTTATATTTTTCCTTCGTTTCAATCTTTTATAGCGATGATGGGTATAAAACGTTCGTTCACAATCGAATGAAATTTTTTGTACTTTTTTCTATTACATATTTCATTATATGTAAATTTGCAATTATGGCAAAAAAAATAAATAGCCAAATTTTACTGTATATACATATATATGATGAAACTAACGATGAATATTCATTCAAAATTATTTGTATTCATATTCATTTCACTCTATCACACGAATTATGATAATTAAATGGTTATGTAAAATGTAAATTTTCAAAAATCCGGCCGCTAAATACGTGCGTATACATGGCATTTAACATGGCACACATAATCGACACAATATAGACAACAATAATAGATGGTCAAGAGATCTAGGAAATTGATATCAATTGATTAATGCGATTATCACAGAATACAATTGAAGCACTCAACCGTTTAATCTCCACTGGATATCAATTAAAATGGCATATCTCTGTAGGTAATCGATGTTTCCGGAACTTCAATGACTCTTCAAAAGATGTCTGATTCGTTAGAATCGGAAAGTAGTTGATAGCTCACAGTCATTGCTAAATTAATTCCATAGTTTCATAGTTCCATACTTATAACTGGCGATACGTTACGAAAGAAATGACGCATTTATCATACACTCATTGGCAATCTTAAGCACATACAGTTTTCTAATTATGTGATAATAAATATGTCATGATAGTTGATTGCACAAACAATATATTTCATTATAAATAACAAATTTTTAATTAATTATATCCAACTCTAAAGTTTGGAGGCGTATTCATTATTTCATTATACAGTGGGCAACTCTTAAACGGAAACGGAAACGGAAACTTAAGAGACCTTGCAGAGCAAATATTTACGTGATTAGCGTTAAATTTTGAAGCGATTTACACATGTCTGTCCGTACATCTGCCGATCTATGTGGATATGTGTGGTACACAGTCTTCCGGGCGCGAACACCAAAGTATCGATATGAAATTTGCCAACAATATTGGTATATAGGAACTCGTCTAAAGGACGCGACCGCAGCATAATCAATAAACTTCCAAAAGCAAAAAATGTTAATATTTTACTCATTACACAGAAACACAGAAACACAGATCGATATAGTGATAAAATTTTCCAGGTTGATCCTACAGTACTTGTACTTAGTTACACCCACCCAGTATTATAGAATACCAACACTTTACTTTTTTCTCATTATTAATTTTTTCTTTTCAAAGGTTTTTTAAGAGAAGATGATGGGGTATAATCTCATAAGCTGTGTTTTCTAACTGGAGCTAGATTTGGCAAGTTTCCAGTAATAAGACTTAGACATTTTCCACATCAACGGGATATAGTTTTACGGGAACGGCGTGAATTCGGGATGAATAATCTGGTTCTATGGACGGGAAGCAAGAATATGTTCACAGTAGCCCAAGTGCTCGAGCCCGCGAATGAGAAGATTGATTAGAAAATATTTGAAACTGAAGTGTGATTTCGAATCTTCATAGCTTACAATATATATTTGCTGTTTTAAGTTTTTATTCATGCACACATAGACAATATATTTTGTAACTCAATTTTTGTAACGATAAGAGTTCTGAGAATATACGGGCAAACGGATGTGATTGAACTGATTTAGGATTGTAGCTTAATCTATGCATATGCTTAGTCTGCAAGGTGTACATCTGATAATGATTTTATATTCGGACTCAATGCACAGATAAGCAGATATGAAGAATTTCCATTACAAGGATGAAAAGAGTATGTATATGTATGCTACATATCATTTGCCTTCCGTATCAATTTAAATTTTAATTAGATACCCTTTTAGTACGAAAACTGCGCTTGGCATCAATCTGTGCTACATGTTAAACATTACCAACACATCAACACACCAAACTATATGTATATTAAAAAAAAAAAAAAAAAAAGAAGTAAGTTCATTAAAGTCATGAACCACACACAGTATTGTTTCTAAAATATAAGCGAAGAACATCCAAACTCATCCACACATTTAGCATAAACATAAAGACAATGTAGGCAAACGCAAAAATAAATATATGTACTTGCACGACTAACAAAGAGGATAATGTTCCAAGAATTATATTACAAGCATCATTATACGAACTTGTACGATGGAGTATAGTAGACACATATCAGTACAACTTTGTTAACAAAATCCAGAGTATGGATATGAACGGCTTTTTTTTTTTTTTTTTTTTTTTTTTTTTTTTTTTTCTTTTTTTTTTTTGAGGTACGTTTTTTTTCATTAT
>CCAG010012461.1:0-20070 GCA_001077435.1 Glossina morsitans morsitans
AAAAAACAAAGATTGGGTATGAAGGGCTTTTTTTTTTTTTTTTTTTTTTTTTTTTTTTTGTTAGTATCTTTATTATGAATGGATGATGTTTTCATTACTATAGACATGAATTTGTGTAAACAATCTCAAGGTCTTGCAGTTAGCAAATATTTGAAATAGCAGAAAGTCAATACATAATCCATGTGCTGACGATGATGATGATGATGATGATAACAATGATGATAATGATGGTAATAATGATAATGATGATGATGATGATGATGATGATGATGATGATGTCAGCACAAAATTTAAGATCAACAAACATGTGCCACAGAGTTCACTTTATAACTCATTCATTGAATAGAATATACAAGTGGATTTCTTTACAGTGTATGTTTGTTTATATACTTATACTTGTACTATACGAATAGGAACATTATACATAAAAGCCACTTTAAATCATAGCCAAAGAAAGGCTTACACATCATGAATATGTAAGTGATGTGATAGGCAAATTTTTGGTACAATGCAGATGCTTTCAATACCACACCATATTAGTGGAAAGGAGAATATCAAGTGTTTAGTCTTAGTACGGATACAACATTTGAAATTGTTCCATTGCTGCTGGAACTTTTTCAATTCATTTCTTTTACATATGCATAAACAAACTGTGGAGGCATTCACATTAAATTTGTCACCATGTTATTAATATTTAGAATAAATTGGCAACGAAAAGCCTGAAAAGCGTATACGTTAAGGATTACGGTTACTTTCAAACTCACTTACCATTGCAAAGGCATAAGGAATCTTTAAAGATGTATATAAATCGCATAATTTTTTATATATATAAATCTTCCTAATCAACCTGAACTTCAGAGTCCTGTTTCCGTCTGCCCGTGCTTAGTAGAATTCCGGCTAGAAAAACGAGCATATTTGATCCTAAAATAAGTGCATAATAACTAAATGCCCATAAGAACTACGGAGGTTGTGACATGTTTCAATGTATCCGATAGATGGCGATCTAAAATATTGAGTTGGGGAGAAAGAAATTCATTATTCTTACATGAACTTCAAGAGTTCAGTTAACATGTTTCGGATTATTAGTTTTGGTCAAACATGCCGCCTTTTGTTCTATAGTTTATTGCCATTTTAAAGGTACTTTCATAATGCCTCTCTCATAGAACTCTTGGTCTCTATTGGCGAAAAACTCTAGCAATCAACTTGGGTAATCTTCTCTTGCTACACGGTAATCGTTTACTTTCAGGTTTGGACTATGTAGGAGATGCATTAAAACTTCCCATCCAAACTCCCGAAGTTTCTGGCGAGTCGCTGTAGACGTGTTTGGCATGACGTTGTCCTGATGGAACAGAATACCTATCCTGTTGGCCAATTCTGGCCGTTCTGGTTCAGCTATTGATAGTAGAGCTCCTTATTTAATGTTTGGCCGCGTGATTCCGAATTGATTTGGCCACCGTTTGAACTGCTTCATCGCACTTCGTTTTTGCACAATGTTGTCGTATTTTGCCCATTTCTCATCCCCAGCCACCATTTGCTTAAGAAATGGGTCGATTTCATTCCATTTGGCCAAATCTTCGCATATAGAAATTGGAACCACCATAATTTTTTGTGTGAATTAGTGTCGCACTCAAACTCTAGCTTCTTTTTAAATCCAACTTTAAAACTGTTTTATGATCGATCTTTTATTCCATTATTAATGTGATGTTATTGGCATGATGGATCTTTAACATCAAACATACCTGAGCGGAATCGACGAAACCAAAATTGCCCGCAATTGGCTGTTCCAGTATCGGGACCATAAACACCATTCACAATGTGAATCTTCACCTTTACCAAACAGAAACTGTAAAAAGTTCCGAATTTTCTCTTTGTTGACTTCCATTTTTAACACCCTGTACCTCACAACTGAATGGACCAGTACAAAATGTCACCTTGCCAACAAGCATAAATCTGAAATTTTTGCTTCGATATTTTACAAGACATCGATCCGCTTTACAGCGATTTTTTTTCCCCAAACTAATAATAAACAAACATTTTCAAGGTTGCTGCTGACTTAAGCAGGCACGCTATGCATAGACAAAGTATTTGGTTTTTTATTACGCCAAATAAGGCGAACATCTATAACGAATGCATTATATATATTTGTCATAATTTTCTTCCTCTTCCTCTTCCTCTTCCTTTTTTTTTTTTTTTTTTTTGTAAGATTCTCATATAATAAAAGTCAAGTTTAGTTTGATTGTTGCGTCACAGCTATTGCTGTCTGTGCAAGTGCTATCGACAGTTTTTCTCAACAACTGCTTGGCAAGGGATCAACGTTATGCCATGTTATGTCATAGTCGGGATTTACACATACATATAAAGTATCGTAGAGAAGCATAAATAGTTCTAGGTTTTCACGCCGGTCAATAAAATTAAATCCTGAACTTTCTTAATAAAACACGTTCACTGGAATCTAAATGAGATCTTCTTTTCTTAAGCATTCAAGTAAATTTGTTGGTCGATATACACAAACATGTAGACACACTGGTATTTTACAAGGCTAGTATTTCACTCATTATTTTTTATAGTCAGACAGCAACTTTTATTACCCCCACGAAGGAGTAGAATATGTTAAGTATATTGACCTCCGTTCAAGCGATGTTTTACTAGATCTTACACATACATTTAACGCGAATCACATAAATTATTTATCATTTTTAGTCACTTTCTGTTTGTGTGTTTGTTCGTCTTATGAAAACGTTCCATAAAATGGAATATAACATAACCAAAAATTTTCCCCTTTCACATTCTTTATGTGAATTTCTAAAATGCATTATTTCAACTCAAAGGCTTGTTTGTAACTGTCAAATTTCATATGTACATATAACGGAACATTTACATGTTGAGCCAAAGAAGAAGTTCGTGGCATTTTTCAACAAATAAATTCAACAAAACTTTACTTGTACGTCCGTACAAGAATCTCTTGATACATATCTGGCCAAACGATTGCATCATCATTGTAGAAATTCGAATGATTTCTAAACGCAGGGCTAAACTGAGTGGTCTTCTCAGCACGGTGTTGAAAGTTCTGTAGGGAGCATGGTGTGATTCACGCTATACGATGAATATGTCAACACTTCCCCGCCATGTTCTCTCAGTGTGTGCCGAGTCAATAAAAATTTATGTGGCCTGGCATTACCGCGTCTTTACTGTGACTCCAGTCTGCATCTGTTACTCACGATAAAGTGTGGAATCAATCGTCTGGTTAAATTGAAGCGCCTCATAATACGCGATTCTCTTCAAGACCCACCAAATGCAAAGCATTGGAGTACTAGGGCATTGTCGTATCTGACGCGCTTTTCATTGCCATAAATTGCCATCAATGACTGACCCATCGTATTTCGTATCGTTTCGGCAGCGCTACCCAGATGAGAATTTGTTCAGACTAATTATCGTGGTGCCCAAATATCGAAATTCTTTTTGTATTCAATCTTATGCAATTGATGCAAAACTACTTTATGATCAGTCTCTAGTACCCACAGTTATGTCTTAATATGAAATATGCCGACCTTCCTCAAAATGTTGAAGAATTTCACCAACTTTATTGACAATTGGTCGACCAGAGTGCGACGAAATTTCTGAAGTGAAAATAAGAAAACCGTTTGCCCGTTAGTAGTTTTAGTAAGACATCTTTACCGTCAACACTACGAATTTTTTAAAAGTTTATCCCGTTTGCAGAACGCAATTATTTTGGACTAAATCAACAAATGTCACAACGCTTTCTCTGCTTATGTATAGACTCACTTTTCATTATCAAATCTAGTTATGTATACCAACATAATAACGCTACATAGTACATGAAGGTGAGCTGAAAAGTTTCTGATCTGAGTAGGACGATGGAAGCACTTGTCCACATAAGTTAAGGAATACATTTGTGCGTGCGTTTATAATTATCTGCCCAAATTTCAACAATTTTCCAAGCGCGTTGTTTGAGAATAGTTGGCATAAATCGATATGAATGCTTGTGTGAACACGGAAAATATGTTTAGTATCATGACATCATTAATATATATATTTTAAAAGCAATATGTCCACACGAATTGAAAACCAGTTGGATGCCATGGTTTGCTTGTCACATATTAAAATCAAAATTTTAAGCAGGGGAAACGCGACCACACGTCGCCGGCCACGTTTGCTAATCGTGACAAAGAAACACTGACGATATCTACAATAGTAGTAAAATTGCATGAATGGAAGTTGATTTTACCGCGCCGCCCACAATGTCGACGAATATTAATTCCCAACGACCTGTTGCGGGCAAAAAAGAGTTATGTCAAATGAAAAAACTGTAATGATAACTGTTAAATTGATCTTCGAGTCGGAGACTTTTCCCCCAGACCTCACACATTCTTAAGCGTAAACGTGAGAGGCCCTAAATTGGAACCTTTGATACATCAATGCGCTGTAAGTTATGCCTGCCAATTTTCTAATACTCTTTTCAGTCTTTCAAGTAAATACATTCTCGAATTTCAACTTGAGCGTCTCAATAGTTATTAGACAAGTTTTAAAATCATAATCGGGATATTGGCATATAGAGTGTTAAGTGTACATGATTGATTCGTTGCCATTATTCCTCCGTCTTATCAAATATTTATATATATAGACTTCAGAAGTGTCTTATGCATATATTTTTGTATCGTAAAGTTTTCCCTCTGAGCTGGTTGTAACTAATTTAATTAAAAGGTAAGAAAAAATCGATTTTCATGTATTCACCTTTTTTGGTTGATAACAAAATTCACAGTCAAAGGCACATAACTTTTTTAATTGTTGTTAAATCCGTTTTATTTTTTTCCTCAACAATTTCTTCTTCTTTAATTTCTTTGTTTAAGGTAAAAGTTGTTTTTTTTTTTTTTGCTTTCTTTTTATTTCAACAGATTCTTAGTTTCATTTCCCTTCATTAGTCATAATGAAACGATCCAAAATACACATTGTACCTTTATATATATATATATATATATATATATATGGCATCACATACATACATACATGTTGTATAACTATGAAATAACTTTTCAACACTTCTCTCTTAAATGCTGTGAAAAATAGAAGCAGAAAAAACTTGACACAAAACATACGAGATATCAGCATCGTCGGTCTTAACTTTGTTCATTTTTCAGCCATCTTGCTGTTGCTTCAGCGACTGATGATGCTGTTGTTACGGAAAATGCTTTATAAAACATAAGAAATTGGTTTTCACGGCAAAATTTTGTATACATTTTTTTTTATATTTTTTTGCAATTGAATTGTGGTGTATAAGCAAATTGTTAACATTGTGTTGTTTGGCTATTCATCACAAACCACACCAATGGAACAAGTTTTGTTAAAATACAAAAGAAAACTTTATAGACGAAAATTGAGAGAACAAGAGAAAAACTTTCAAAAAAAAAAACAAAAACCAGGAAGAGATTTTTTAAAGACGTAGGAGTTAAATAGTTTTCTCATTGTTTAAATCTAATATAGTTATTTATGTTCCTGCTTAAGGGCCATAAGACTTTTATAACGCAAACAGGCTTAAGATTTATGAAAAATAAATATAGAAATAAGTAAAATACTTAGCCCTTGCGCGACAATAAACAAATCATATTCAAGTATAAATTTTCATTTTTTGTTAATTCCACGCCAAGAACCTGATATAGATTAGTGCCATAGTTTTCCAAATTATTAAAGGCCATTAAAGCACATTGCATTTAAAAGAAAATGTCCTTCAATATATTTGCGAAAGCGAAATGCAATTTAAAAGCAGACATAACTGAAAATGTGAACACACAAGTCAAAAGGAGACGCAAGTAAGAACATTATAGTCGGGCAAGGCTGGCCGTTAAATACCCTACCACTGGATTGTCTAACACAATTCTTGTTTTTATTATACAACACAAAAATCATCACAATCTTGTTTCTATATAAAGGCGTATTTTTCAAATGCGTATTTATGGGGAAGCGGGCCCAAAACGCAACCTGATGTAGTACATGTCTAATCCTTCTTATGGGTCAATTTTCATCACAACATATTTAGACTTGGACTCTTCTGCTCTACAAAGGATCAATTTTCGCGAAAACCCTTATTGGGGTAGAAAACAAAAAATAGGTCGAGATGGTCCAAATTTGATACAGTTTTTTTATATTAAATTACTATTATGATCTGATCTTCATTATGAGGCATTGAAAATTATACCTTGTTGTCGTATGAACTTCATGAACTTTTCGCTATATGAGGAGATTCAGATAATAGCCTAGCCGATCCAAAGTTTTTATACCAATTTAGAATGCCCAAATACTACCACTTAGCCACTTTAGTTGAGAAATTTTGAAAATTACAATTTTTTTCCATATAACGACTTTTCAGAATAGAGCGTTATATGAGGAGTGACCGAAAAAGTGGACCGACCCGAACCATTTTCAATAGCCTTCGTCCTTGTGTTAAAACACGTCACTGTACCAAACTTCATCGTTACCTCTCTCTCTCACCCTCTCCCTCTCCCTCTCTCCTTCTCTACCTACCTACCAACCTATCTATCTATGTCTCTCTCTCTCTCTCTCTCTCTCTCTCTCTTAAGTTTTCCCAAAGTCAAATTACAAACGATGAATGGGCGTGGTTCATTAATGTCTTACTGATCGAAAATATATATATACACGGTTGCTGCCCTAGCATTATGCAGGAAATGACGAAAATAGTATACCTCAATTCTTTCTATGGCAGATGACAAGAGGAACATCGTTACGTCTCAACAGCAACTCTCTGCTCTCTGCTCGTATTCTGCTTAATGCTTTTTACAACATTTTCTTTTCTTTTTATTTGTAATTCTCCCCACTTTGGCTTTTCTTCATTTTAATATATTGCATTTTTTATTAAATGCTTTGTAGAAAGCGGTTCACTTCAGAGCAGCAACGGTAACGAGAAAAAACAGAAAAGCTAAAAAAGCCTTCTGACTACATCAGCACGAACATCATCAACAACTTAATTGTCGCTCTTGTCATCATTATTTAATGTTTAAACTTGCTTGTTATTTTATATATATATATATACACGTTCGCTCGATAATATAATGCACATATATATTTGTTTATGTTTCTATTTCTATTTCATAGACGCTTCTATAAACCAACAACACAAGATGACAGTATACTAATTTTAATACGCCTTTCGTTGTATTCACAAGAACGTTTTCGTAATTTTATATGCCACGATTCAGTAATGTCTGCGTGACAATCGATTTTCTACAAGAATTTGAGAAACTAAAAAATATATTTCGCTTAAATATATAAACTTTTGTATATTTAATCGTTATCTTACAAGCACAAAATAGAAATGCGTGTTTACTGTGTATACCTATGTTACTCCAGATGACCGACCAATGGTTTATGATATGTAGAGATATACACACCATAAAACCTATATATTCTTGTTCAGAGTAAATAACAAAATCGATTTATCGATGACTCTTTGCCCGGAATTCGACCGATGACATCAAAGAATTACAGATTTTTGCCTTTCATTCGCTTTGGAAATTTCAAAAATTAGCTAAATTTGTAAGGGAATCCGCTGTAATTGCTTGCTAATTCAAATTGAAATTTTTTTTTATTCGGCACTATGCTTTCACTAACATAGACGAAGGTTATGTGGGCCGATGGAGAGAATTTTACAAAATTTCTAATAAGCAAGAAAAACATTGATATTAATAGGTGATTGCATGTATTTTGATCAATGACATCTATTGCTGAAAATGATAAAATAATGCAAGGTATGAATGTACACAACGATTAAATTCGATGGCTTTGATCATTCTCCACATAAAATAACAGTTTTACATTTCATACCATCGAGTTATTCAATGTATGCAGACGCTAGCCATGGAACGCTCAAAATTCATTATTTTGGTTGTTTGATTTAAAGAAATCTGGTGCCGTAGCCTATCAAATACTTTTAGAAGACAATGCTGTTAGATAATGCTGTTCGATCATATTCTAATTGTTGGTTTTGGTTTCAACAGTTTAAAAGTGGTGACTTCAATGTCAATAAGAACCAACAAAATTCGAAGGCGATGAATTGCAAGACTTATTGGACGAAAATCCAGCCCAAACTATCAAAAAACGAACGCTTGGCAATGAATAAGTCAACTGTTCCCAGACGTTTGCGTGGCATGGAAAAGATCCACAAAGGAAGGAAAATGGCTAACACACGAACTGAGTGAAAAAGCCATTTCGAACCGTTTCAACATCGCGGTTTCATTGCTTGCCAGGCAAAAGAACAAGTGCTTTCTGTGAGCTATTATGACTGGCGCGGATGTCCTGCAAGAATTGTACTCGCAAAAGTCATGGGTTAGTCCTCAAGAGATATCCACATATCAGCAAGGATTAGCAAGGTCTAGTATATTTACGAGCTGCTCAAACCGAATGAAACTGTTACTGCGCATGTCTACCGACATCAATTGAACAAATTAAACGATCTACTACTGCAAAAAAGATCAGCTGTAGCGGGCTTGTATGACAACGCTCGACCAGACGTCGCAAGAGTTGTCAAGAATATATAGTTGCAGCTTAATTGAGAAGTTCTGGAGCACCTAGCGCTCTCACTACTCACTCGACATAGCGCCGTCTGATTACTACTTGTTCAGATCGATGCAACATGGCTTGGCTGGCACGCGGGCATATGTCGCTGATTGAATCGCTGCCACACCAATATCGTTCTTTCGGCACGGGATCGCCATATTGGCAGAAAAGTAGGGAAAAGTTTAGAAAAATGATGGAAAATATTTTGATTAATATATGTTGCGGCAATATTTTCTATGCCTGGAATGCCTGAAAAAAGTAAAAAAATGATCAAAATAGATGCAAGCACCTTATACCATAATGAAAGCCCAACTTTAAGCTGCACTAGCTAGTCGACGGTATTTAATAAGTGTCAGAAGGAGGGACACTGTTGTCATCCGATGCAAAATATGACATAATAAACGATTTGATTGTCCAGTCAAAATTTCAAGTAATCGTGAGTTCAATCTATAGACGGGTAGAAAGGCCGACAGCCAGACAGACATTACTATGTTGACCTATACGTTTTTGTGTCACTAAAATTTGAAAAATCTGTTTTATCTTTTAGAAGTTTACGGCAAAGTTATCCTGAATTCAACTATGCAATTACGGGAATTCCTCCACACGTGGATTTCTCGCTATGCAAACGATTTGACTTTGAAAATTAGTGAACTTTGAAATGTCAAACTTATCAAATATGAATATATATATATATATAAATTGGTTTTGATCAGAAGCGTACGGAGAACTATTCAATGATCGAAGCTCTTACTGAAAGCTCTTTTGCATTCGTTTCTGTGCATATATTTATCACTCTACGAGAGAGCATCATTTCCATCTTTTCTCAGTTTTGCTTATGCGTTACTCTCTCACAAAAGAAATTAATTAGTTCATGTATATGTCGCTTGATTCTCATACCCACTCATACTTTTACATAGAAAACTATGACTTAGATTTTGATAGAAAATCGTAAGAGATAAGAACTCGATAACTATGCAATCATTTTATTTCTTCTCTATTTCTCCAACTTTTCAGAATATATATGTACGCCACAATGAAACGAGAAAATGGAATCATATATGAATCGGAAAATTGGTTCAAATTTCTCAATACAACTTTCAATGTAACTTTAACTTGCATACACTGTATGCAGGGTACACAATGTCTCTCTGCATTATTATTGCAATTGAAACAAAAAATTTTATTCAAATCAATGCACATGCACACCTACGAATACGCATTCTGTTCAGCTGTTCTCTAATACTCCATACAGAAAACTGACAGGAATTTTTATGTATAGTGAAGTGGTTTTAATTTCCAAAAAAACAAAAAAATTAAAATTAAAAATTAAAAAATAAATAAATAAAAATGCTTCGTTAACTTTAAAGGCATAATTAAATAACTCAATCTCATGCTAACAAACGAATTTTTAAGTAAATGAAACTTTCATTTTAATAATAGTAATAACTTTTAGCACAAATAGAAAATCAAATTTATACAATTTTTTTACTCTCTACATCACCTTTGTTACAGGGCATTTAAGACATGTGCGAATGTGTGAATAGCATTCAAACGGACTTAAGATAGGCTCACCTTCTAATGATTCTCAATGATCTTCGAAATTGATTTAAGCTTGTCTGTCCATCTGTCCATGTATTTTTACATTCAATCTACAAAGTGCAAATTTTCAAAATTCATATTTTGAGCGAAAATTTAATACACTAAGTTGTTTTGATCTGAAGATGAACTGCTTTGAAAATGGATCAATTCGAAACACTTTGGCAACTCTTCACACACCTAATGTCTTATTTTAAAAAATGTTTGTATAATCGTTCTTACAAAAAGTAAGCCTTTAATCATCTTTTGTAATTCTGTGGTGAATATTGATCCTCGATTAACATCATTCAATTTCGACTTTCTAATCTATGTTGTGGACATCACCGGAGTTTCATGAAAAATACGCTTTTATGTAAAGAAAAGTCAAATTTTAAACAGTCCATGGTCATTTATGGTTCATTTGCCTATTATTACGTAATCTGCGTAATATTGTATTTATTTTTTTTTTTATCACCCTCCCAATAAATGGGTTCTCATGAAAAATAAATCGTTATGTGGACAAAAGTTTGCAATTTTCAATATTTTATGACGAAAATTGAATGATACTAATCTGGCAGAGAAATTAACCAACAATACATTAGAACTACGTTAGTCTAGTTTTTGGACATGACGCCATAGAAGGCTTCTCATGAGGACTACGCGCTCGAGTAAAAGTAGAGTGTATTTTATTGTGAAAATTAATCGAGAAAGGACGTTGTGCAGGGTATTTAAAGAACAGCATTGCCCAAATACAACGTCTACGCTTGTTTACCATTATTTGCGTTCTCTCAGTTCCATAAAATTAAATGAAAACATACTAATCGAGCAATTTTGCAAAAGTAGAGAAAGTTGTGATGTTTTCTTGGATAACAGCTCCTCTTAGCCAATTTAGCGAACATTCGTATTTTTGTCTAATACGTGCCTGAGGTAATAAGTGCACAATGTTTATTATGCACAAAGTTCCGGAATGTCACCGTGATTCTTGCAGAGGGAGTTTAAATTTTACATCAAAAAATTATACATTTAACAGGTTTAGCTCTTCCTTTAATTACGCATCTTCGACCTTCAAGTAGAATATTAACTTTAACAAATACATACGCGGGTATATATGATAAGTAAGAAAATTATGTTCGACTGTGGCCGCATCTTTTGTATAAAACAAAAAAAAAAAAAAAAATGGATTTTTTTATGCTTTATAACGTGACGTGGGCGTGGCTGATTGTTTCCATTTCTGAAGAGAAGATCTGGCGTATATTAGCTAATTTTCTATATAAGATATAAAAATATTACCATTGCATTGGGTCGAATAGTTGTTATCGACTACCTGAACAATCTGATACGTCACAGGGCATACGACTATTTTCATATTAAACCTTAAGATAGCCTTCTTGAACACTTCTAGTGAATATTTGCTATAGCAAAAGAAATATATACAAGTTGTCTTCGATTGTTTGGTTACATCTTCTTCAGGGGCATTGAACGGCCAAGCAGGTGTGGCAGACGAAGCATTCTAACCCGAGTTAATATGCTGATCACTAAATCTATATAGACCTCTTAGCCTTATTAGACCTCTTCTTTGCATGTTATAAGCGAAATAATGGAATGCACAATACCGCATAGAATAGTAAGACAGTAATAGGAGATCTTCTCTACTTTCTATTATGCACTGTTACGAAGTCAAAATGTATCCTAACAAATGTAGGTTTTGAAACAATAAAATTGTTCGCAGAACATGATAACTTTAATTCAGAAATTTTTCCAGTCATCTGTCATCAGGATACAATTTCAACATTGGCAACACTTCCAGTATTACGGTCGTGTCTGTTACATTTATTAAAAAAAAATTGAAAAAGACACAAAAATTAAGGAAGGGAAACAATATAAAAAATTAAATATTCACTGACTGCAAATCTTTGAAGATAATGTTGACGACCGTAATGGCAATTACGATTACGGGCAGTGTTAACTGCTTAGAGAAAGAGAAGAGTCCTCCATGTCTTGTCTTTAGCTTAGAAAATGTCTTTTGCGCGTTTCTATCTACGTCTAAACATTTCATTCTTATGCTGCTTCGACTCTGTTAACTGCTTGTCAACGAAAGCATAATGTATTTTGAAGCATACAATTTTTATAAACACACATATACGCATGCAATTGTATAACGTCTTTAGCCATCTAACAATGTCACAATATCTTATCCTTTGTTGTGTGCTGTTGTCCCTCAACTGGATATTAGTGTTGGTGTATATAACATTCATGAAAATATTTGCAGGAAATTCTTTTCATGTAAATGCCTGAAATGCTGCAAATACTGATTGGAAATATTTCTTAACAAATTTTGATTTGAATTTTTTTTTTTCTTCACGAGCATCCAAAAATTTCACGTCTTTTACAAGCAAAAAAAAAAAACAAAAGAGTTCTTAAAATTAAAAATAAGTCTTCAGGCATTTGTAGGTAAAATTGGCTCAGAAGAATAAAAAATGAGTTCGACATTGACATAACAATAGGTCTCCTAGCGGGAAATATATGCTCAAGGGGGAGTATATTAACCGAGCTAAAAACGTATGTAAGATTTATCACACATTTATACAGGATATAAGTAATGGAAATAAACCTATAACGTTCTTAGCTGTGTTAATGGCTAGATATCCTTTAAAAATCACGATGGCTGACTTTTCATATTTTGCCTTGCGCCAATGACTTAGAGGGTACACTACTTCCGATTAGTTTTCCTATTCTGTTTGTCCATTCCCGCAAGTAACCATAAAAATATCTTAAAGACTGTTTTTTGTGAGCTAATCGAGGCCTATTTTTGCATCAATCCTTTAAACGGTTGTCTTCATAAGCAACTTTTGATGTTCGCTGCATTGATTTTAAGAAATCAGCTTTGAAAAGTAAAATATTCCCTACAATCTCGCCAAAATATAATTGCTTGCATGTATTTTAATCACTTTTTCACTTGGAAATGACATTTAATGAGAAATTTTCATCTTTCTGGCCACATGGTGGCACCGTGTCGCGAGAACGACATCGGGTTGGCAGCGATCCAATCATCGATCCAACACATGCCAATCTGAACAAGTGATAAATACAAGACCCTATGTCTAGTAAGTATGCTGGGTGCGGCAAAGCTTCGCATTCGACCTGCAACAGTGTATACTTGACAACTCTTGGCATCTTCAGCAGCAGATATCGCTGATCAAAATACGTGCAAGCACCTCTTATATATCACACATTCGTTGGAAATCACAAGAAGACAAAAAATTGTTATGATTAAATTTTGTTATTCTTAACACTTGTTAAGTTAAATAGAAAGGCAATTCCTTTTGTCTGTTTGTTTATTATTACTTGTAATATGATGATATGCTCTTAAGTTACCGCTCTTAAGCAGTGAGTATAAATATAATTTAACAAGGCATTAAAAAGACTATTGACACAAATACGCTTAATAGCATCGGCGACATTCGTAAACCAATCTCTTATATATGTAAGCACAGAACACATAGAATGTACATTTGATTACTGTTTTTAAACTTATATTCTTTTCAACGATTTTATTATATTTTGCAATATAAATCTAACCCTTTTATTATGCTTTTTTAGTTTAAAAAATTCATTTCTTTGTAATGAAAGCGTAACCTCTTTACAAGCCCGCAATTTTCCATTCAGTTTATGCCCGAGTTGAGCCTTCTCCTGTTTTATTATTATTATTATTATTTACCATCTGCGGTGATTGTGTTAAATCCTACATATATAAAATGCGCTAAAAATAGATGGATGTAAAGGATTGCGGATTTATAAAGGCAAAGCTTTTCCTTTCTTTCACTTTCGTTTATTTACGTGAAGTGAATTATAATGAAGCTATCTTGAAATATGGATATCCATAATGAACGTTTGTCCGTAAATTTGTTAAGAGATTTGTATGGATTTGTATGGATTTTTCCTATGTCTTCTATTAAAAGGTAAGAGCATATTAACTTTTTTATGCCGTTTGCAACATTTCCAAATTGTAAGAAACGTATATTTATGCGTACGTTCCTTAAGAACACTTCGACAATTCATTTTGCAAGAACTAAAGAGAAAGATATTCTTTAGACCAATGATATTATTTGTAGAACACCGTTCATAGTAATTTCTATGCTTGGTTAATATCCATGGCTCAGAAAAACGAGTCAAAAAATAAAGTGCATTTTTTCTCCTAAAAAACACGCGCGCTTTGCTTAACGTTTTGAGCGGTTCTTCTTCTTCCTGTAGAATTCAGCAAATCACTGTGTTGAGTAGAAAAGGTTCAGTATGGGCACAAAGTTATTTGGCGGTTAATGGTTAGCTTTTTATAAGATTCGTACCACTGTCATCCTACATTTAACAGAAGATTCATAACATTCGGTTTGTTGTTAATACGTAAATTGTATTGTCTACGTGTAACTGTTGGAAATTATTGTCCGCGAATTTTTCAAATAAACAAAATTTATCTAATATCGGCTTGAGTAGCCGAGTGGGCAAAGGATCGCGACTAACAACTCTATGGTCGCGGGTTCAAATCTCCACTGCAGTAGAGTTTTCAGTACAGGCGAGCATATGATCTACATTATCCGGCAGCCTGTTTGCAAATTTATTTACAAAATATATAGACAATAAGTAAACAAATTTATATTAAATTCCTATACAACGCTTGATTCTGAAAAGTTGTATGGAAAAAAACTCGTATTTCAAAATTTCTTGACAAAAGTGACTAAGTAATAGTATGTCGGCATTTTAAATTGGTGTGTAAGTTTCAGCCCGGCTCGGGCTATTTTTTGAACCCCTTCCATATGACTGATCCTACGAAAACTGAATCTTTATATGATAGAAAGATCGAATTTTCAATATTTCATGGTCAAAATTAGCTCATAATAATAAATTGACAAGTAAATTAACGAGGCAACCAACCTTACCGAATGTTGACCATGCAGGTCTATTTTGTGGATATCACTGCATATAAGGATTCTCTTGAACCTTAGACCCTTATAGGCCAAAAAGGCCTAATTTCATAAAAAACATAGAAGTTAAGTGGACCTAATTTGTCCCATACTCTTCTACTTCTTGGACCCTACTCCATATAAAATTTGTCATGAATATTAACCTATTCGGAAAAAGGTTTAGTATCTTTAAAATTTAATGATGAATATATAGCCATAGCAGAAATTTGCCGCAAAAATTAACGGCCCGGAATTTGGATCACATGGCTCTACTTTTAGACGCTCACATATATAAGGGTTACCAAGTTCTTATATAGAAAGTGTAGTTACTAGTTTTCTGTGACAGATAATCAAGTTTTTGGGATGTAAATTAAGTTTTCCAAATTTAGATCAGGTCGTATGATGTTATGGGCATACCCCAATATGCGGGTTTCAGTGAAAAGTCCGCCATTGCTTGAAATTAAATACAATTATAATAATTTTGGTTATATTATTCCCAAAACGAGCGAATAATCGTACTGGGGGGATTGAAGTCGGGCATGCCCGACTATAATGTTCTTATTTGTTTTTGTTTATTTTAAATGATTTCTTAACGTATGCTCTACCCTTAATATTACTGCTAAACACATGTGTAAGAGCAAGTAAAACCTGTTTTCATCCTTCCTGAACTGCTCGATGATGAGATATTTCAAGCGTAAGAAAAACTAAAGATTATTGAGACTTTAGTAACTTACAACTTTCGAAGGCAACAACAGCAAGGTCTATGGCGGTTGTAAAATGTCACAAGGCGCATATAAGAAAGTTTAAAATCATTAACGACAATGCGCTATCGACTACACAATACTCATTTTATTTACCACATATCTCAATCGACAGTTTATAGGCTGAGCATTGCTTCTATTGTTAGGTTGATATCAAAACACGAACCCCTTCGTGGGTGGCTTCAAAACACCATTTGTTCTTCAGACATGGAATTCTAATGAGAGAGTCACGGAAAGCTATAGTAGCAATAATTTTGATACCCAGCTTGTAACTCTTTTTCACACTAAAGCCGTATTCTTACTCAAATACGAGATCAACCTCCAATTTAAATTTCAATATATTTTGGAACGCACCGCGTGATATGCGCCCTTACTTGCTTCCACTTCATTTTACACTCTCTCTCTCTCTCTCTCTCTCTCTCTCCCTCTTTCGCTCGCTCGCTATCTCTCTCTCTCTCTCTCTCTCAGGTTCCGTCTCTATCTCTTTCTCCCTATCATGTTCCGTCGCTTCTTTTTCTCTCCTTCTCTCTCTTAGTAAGCGGAATGTTCACGCTAATAAATACAAAATAATTTCGTTTCAAGCGATAAGCAGTAACGAAGACGAAACTGGAAAGCAATAGATCCTTCAGTTGCTTAATTTCAAACTTATTTATAATAGAAAGGGTATAAAATTTAATGGCAGCTCGGCACTTAACGCAAGTGGTCTGAAACGTTAACAGCTGCACAAGTAGAATCACAAAATAAACACACACACGTATATAAATGTATAAACCTATGCGCATATATAGCATAAAATAAACTGCTCAAACACTAACGAAGAGCAAACTGTTTGTAGGAAAACAAATGCCATTCATGGCCAGTGAATTAAATAATTTTACACTAGAGACTTAAAACGGCAAACAAATAAAGCAAGAAAAAGTAATACGAAGCCAGCAAAAACTGAGAGTTTTGCACAAGAAATTAAATATTAGAACTTTTTTGTAATTAGAACGCAAGTCAGACACATACACATACATACATACGTACATACATACATACATACATATACACATACATAAATACATTGGGATCAGAGCGGAAGAAATTCAGGCAACATGTCGAAGCTTAAAAAAGAAAACGCACACCGGGGCCTGATGGGATCCCAAACGAGATAATGCAACTGATTGGTAACGTTTGACCGGATCTACTCAGTGATACGTACAAGTTGTGCCTCGAAATTAACACCTTACCAGTACTGTGGAAAAAACAACTTCTGGTCTTGCTACAAAAGTCCGATAAGTCTTTACGTAATCTTTTCTCTTGCAGACCTCTCTGTCCTCTGAGCGACGTAGGCAAACTTTTAGAAATATTATTGTTAGCGAGAGCTACTTGCATAATAGAAATTTACTGTACAATGTAGATAACGGCATTGGAGAACGCATGATTATAGAAGGGGTACCACTAGGCTCCATCCTGGTTCCGTTTCTGTGGAATTCCATGCTCAACATACGTCTTCCAAGAGGAATGGAACTAATAGTTTACGCGGAAAACATCGTTTCGATTGTACAGCAAACGTCGATTCCACTAATAGAAATTCTAGAAAACGATAGCCTTAAACGGATATGTAGATAGCTACATAAGTTAGCACTAAAACTTGCCGTGGGAGAAAGTGAAGCTGTACTGATGGCGAATAGAAGGATGTTCAATGTGCCACAAATAGAGGTTGATAGTCATAGTACGGATTTCAGTTCCAATTTTAAACATCTTGGAGTGCAATTAAATACGAAATTAGCATTTACGGAACGTATTAAAGGGGCTACTGGTAAAATTGTGGCAACTGCTACCACCTTGTAAGAAATTATGCGAGACATGAACGGAACAGAACAGCCAATGCGAAAACTTGTATGCATCACAGCGTACGTGCGATTGATTTACGCCTCATTTGCGTAGAGAAAGTACTACAAAGTAAATACCCCATACGAAAGTTTAGGAGCTGTTTCAAACGGTTTTCGTCCGCTGAGACTTGCATCAGCTGCAGCAGGCATGTTACTCATCGAGCAGCTGCATAAGGTCCTGCTCTATATCTACAACGCAAAGAACCAAAAAACAAGAACAATGGAAGAAGATGACACTGAGAGGTAGACCTACATCGTCATCTCAAATCTTGAACATTGGGCGAGGAGCAGTGAGTTTTTGCTTGTCGCAGGCTTTAAATAGTTATAGAAATTTCTGGAGTTATTTCTGCCGTTTCCGCCTACGAGCGAGTAACACATGCAACCTGTGTTAAAGCATAACGACGGGCAGCAAACTGTTTTCGCGTGTCCGGCTTAAACATACCCGAGGAATACGCTTTCCAGATCTTTGAGAGTAGAAATCACGCCCTGTAGACTACTAGCGGCTTGCTAGTCAACAAACAGAAATAGAAGAAATGCGCCAATTTTCTGCACGATATATTTCCGTATAAAACCACGAGAAGGCGAAATTCGAACTACTTATCTCATGCGAGGACGGGGAAGGCAGGATGATATAGTGACGACCAAAAGTCCGCAAGGGTCCATCTCGAGGTAATGCAAAAGCGATTCGGGGATGGGCTTTTGCCACAGTGTAGAGCCACTAGTTGGCAGTGCGGTGTCACTACGTCCGCAAAAAACAGCGTACATACACACATACATACGTACGTACATATACAAGTGTAAGCACACACAAACACTTATAAACACGTTCATATTTAAAAGTTAAAACCAACTTGAAATGAATATTTAGCATTGGAATACGTTAAGCAAAAAAAAAAAAAACACACAGAGACGATGTGTAAATTGCAGAGAAATGTAAAGCGTACTTTCTTACGCGGCCTTCGCCGTTTCTTCCCCACCCACTAAATCAACACCAAAACGAAGCAAAAATGAACGAGATTTCACAACATTTCCAAAACATTGCTAATTGCTTCAAGTTGTTAAGGAAAAGTAAGATTCGAGACAACATCTTGTTTGAAAAACTTGAACATGTATTTTCATAAAATGTCCTTTAAATACCGCAAAATGGCATATTCTTGATGCCAAACATATGGAAGCAATCCAAAAACAGCATACGAAACGGTTTCTGTGTATACGTTACTACTACTACAAAGTAATATCACCAACGTCCGTTGAGAGTTTTATATATATATATGTGTACTTATGTGATAACATTTATGTCACAAAAAAAAAAAAAGAAAAGAAAAGAAAAATGCAAACAATTCTTTTGATTGTCATTAAGTTTTACTGACATAAACAGAAAAATAAAAGAATGTCGAGTAATTATTACTAAATTTATGATTGTGGTGATATACTTGGAAAGTAAAAGAAAAGTCTCAAGGGTTTTTATTAAACAATGCAGACATTTCATAAAAATCTATATACACAACCAACAAGTAAGAAAAATAACTCGTTCATTTCAAGGCGACACTTTGGTACCAACTTTCCCAAGCACATGTACAAAAAAAATTATAAAACTTTCACTAATTGTCAAGGTTTCAAAATAGAGCGTGCTCTTGTTGTATCCTACATCCTGCTTGCAGGTACAAGGTATATTAAATATGTGAGAAAGTACATGTAACACCCAGAAGAGGTTAAAGCAAATCCATCTTTTAGTATACCAATCGTCACAGAATTAATTTTTGTCTACCTAATGAGATTTTATGCAATTTTGTGTTCAAAACATATTTTGGTTAATTTTAGTCCTACGCGAACGCGATTGCTTTGAATTGAATATTTAGTGTATTATCTCGAAAGTTGAGAAGTCGAGACTATTGCTAAAGTAAAATGGAAATAATCCTAGCCTTAAAGAATAGATTGTAAATAAAGAAACTTGGAGTTAAAAGAATTCTGAAGTGCATTTCTCTTGAAAATAATATCCACGATCTAGTGATACGAACCGTATCGAGAAAAGAGGAAGTTTGTAGCAATACAATATTTAGTGTATTATCTCGAAATTAAATGAAGAGTTGCATTAGACGAGTGAGAGTATTTAAAAGCCGACCTTGCCCATGATACTATAAAACTTGTTGAAATTTTTAATATAATAATTTTTCAAACTATCGTGCAGTTGAAGACACTTTTGCTAGCGATATTTGCCGATAATTCCCTTTCTTTCCATAGTGCTGAGTTCTGTCTCCGTAATCCACTTTTCAGTTCATCCTTCACTTTCGAATCTCGTTTTGTATATGGCATGAGGCG